>WBMZ01000875.1:0-21272 GCA_013400975.1 Atrichornis clamosus
GGTCACTCCGGGGGCACACAGCCCGTGCCAGCCACGGCATTCACACATAAGGAGCTCTCCTTGGCCGAGGGCACGTGAACAGCACCGACACAAGCCCTTACTGCCACAGAGCCCAAGCCTTTTGCAGCCCAGTGCTACCTCGGTGCTCAGGACTGCCCAAAGTCTCGCGTAACAGAGGCACGGCAGCACAGCAGTTTTGAGTAGTTCAGGACTGCAGCTCAGCTGGAAGTGCCAGAGTTTATGGAGCACAGGGTATGACCCCAGCACTGCTCCCCTCCAGACAGCCCACTTCCTCACAGCCTCACTGCCCCCTTATTTTAGAGCAAAACCAGGAGCTCAGGCCGCTCTCAAAAGGCACTGACACCAGAGCCCTGCTCCAGGGCAGGCTGGTCACCCCTGCATGAGGACTCACCGGGCTTTGTGGCACCCCTGGCTCTGATCCTTGCAGTGCCTTGTCCTCCAGGCCCCGCAGAACAGCAGGACACGGGTGCTGCCTCCTGCTTCCCTGCTCACAGCACAGCTCCGGGACGTGGCTGCTCTCCTGCAAAGGCTTTTCCAAGCACTTGGACATGGTGATGGATGGCTGCATCAATACCTGCTTTGTTTTGCCTGGAGGAGGATTTCAGGCCATGCTCTGTCTCTCTTGCTTCCCCCCCAGCCCAAGCATCAGTACCACAGTCTCCCAATGGTGCAAGTAAATGCAAATAAATCAGGTCACTCGCTGTAGTGTTTCATCCCCTGGGAAACTGCAGCAGGCTCTGCTCAGCTGGCATTTCTGTCTTGAAGGTACTCAGCGTGCTTTAAAACTTAGCCCAAATTTCTCCTGTTTGACTTTTTAATATCAACTTACCCTACAACAGAAATCCTGAAAAATCCCTGTAACTCAGGCTACTCCAATTTGATATTTAGGAGTTTTAGATGTGTGCATGCCAGGTCTGGGATTTTGCCTCTCCAAAAGACAGCAGAGATGGGACAGATAACTGAGATTCTCACTATGTCCAAGCAAGGTATTTTCAAGAATTGAGAATCCCTGGTGGCTGGTCCTTCAGTGAACTACGCATTAACTTTGTAATAAAAGGCAATCCCCTGACTTTCTGTTGAGATCTGATCAAACCGCCATAGAAAAAGGGTTTTTTGTGTTGTGTTATCTTAAGAACAGGAGCAAATGACATGACCTCAGCTCTCATCTTAAAAGTGTGTAGAGCTAATGGGCTCCAGCCAAGTGTCCTTCTCTGAAGGAGCATTAGCAAAGCTCTTGAATTACATTTAGCGAGCATGACCAAGAACAGCACCCTTTTTTCCCCAGGTAAACAGAGCTGTCTCTTCTCATCATGGCAAAAGTCAAAACACAAATATAGGTCCTGTTAGTGAACCCAGTTATCAGAGTACATTGACTGGACAATTTGCAGAGAATTTTCTACCCATCTCATCTAAAGAGGGTGGGTACAATAAGTTAAATTCTACTTTTCTTGCAGACTTCTCAAAGCTCTCTGCAACACACATCATTTTTCTGAACACTTGAGTAACATCAGCAGATTATCACATCCTTCCTTTTCATCCAACAGGATGTCATCACTTGCTAGCAGACAGAAGAGCTCATTTCCCAACTTCTCTTCCCCTTGCTGCCCCTATCGCTCACCAGGCAGCTCAGTTAGCAATTTTAATGAAGTACCACGTTGCTATAGCAACATAATTAATATGCGTGCACCCTGCTAATTTGGTGATGTTGGTAGTCACAGAGCACCACTGCCGGCACAGGTCTGTGCTGAGTGCTGATCTCTGATAACAGAGCTACAATCAATGCAGGGCTAGAAAGAGCCTGAACCTCCGCTGCGTTTGACCACAAATAACACTCACATAAATACAGTTCCTGAGTGTACAACAACTGGATATTACCTGGGAGAAACTCCAGTGGAGGCACTGAAATTACGTCGCTGTAATCAACAGAACAAACCATCCCATGAGAAAAAAACAAGCAGAGAGATGAAAATGCATGCTGGCATAACCAGATCTCTCACCCGTGTCTTGCTGCGAAGGGGTGTAGAGGGAAAGCCCTGCAGCCCCCAGGGAGGCACATTCCATGTGCCACAGCACTGCTGCCCCGTGCAAGTGCAGACAGGAGACCTCCCTTGCATGCCTTTAACTTCCCCTCCATGGAGTCTATCAAAACACCTTCCAGACAGAATTTTCAGAGGAAGGAGGCCCTGACAGCCAAAAGTAGGAGGACTGTGATTTCCTCAGAGTCCTCTTTTAGGTGTTACAAGTAGAATCTGTTACTAACAGATCTTGAAAGGGAATGGCAAAAGGCCAGGCTAGCTAGAGATGTTTGGGAAACGAACGTGGCTATTGCATAACATTGTGAAAACTGAGATTGCTATTTACAGAGTGCTTATGCTGCGGGATCAGCAGCTCTTCCACATGAGATTGTCTCTGTTTCAGTACTCCCACATACACACTTCGGATTCTCCAAGGATGAAGAAAAAACCCAATACCACATAGACTGTCAAGAAGTAGAAACTCCTGTAAGGAAGAGCAAGAGAAGTTCCCCTTCCCCATCACAGCACAATCCCGAATCAACTCTTCAGCAGAGTTACAGGAGCACCCAACTGAGTGGTTGTGATCTGAACCAGTCACATCATCCTTCCTCTGTCAAGAGCTCAGCAGACCAGAGTAACAGCTACAGAGCCCATCAGGACACCCCTGGAGGTGAACAACCACAAGGAATACCCAGATGGGAAAACAGGCAGCATTGCCACCTTTTGTGACGCAGAAGGAACAAGAAAACTAGACAGGAACATCAAAGGCCTCGCATTCACTCAAGGGGCTGAAAATAGCAGTTCAAACTTGGACTCTGCCTTGTACCAGAGCCTCCTTACAACAACAGGTTTTTATATGAATGTTTTTATTAATATCAGCTTTTTGTGAAAGTATTTGATCAGACAGAAACGTAAAGGTTCCTCAGTCCAGCAGGAGAGGCTGCACTCAAGTTTCCAGGGCATAAGCTGAAGATGACCTCAAGCTGACCTCTACAATCCTGAGAAGGGAATTGTTCTCTGCTTCTCCCACACATCCCTCACACAAATCCAGGCTGTTCTCTGTCATTCCCTAGGAAGGTTCCTAATGTACAAACCAAATTTAAAAAGTAAAAAGTCTTAGCAAGGATTAATACTGGAGACAAAAGCAGGACTGAGAATAAATTGTTCTCATGGCTTTCCAGCCTCCTTGTGATTACTATGATGGGGACAAGTCAATAACTAGTATGAACATCTCTCAGACTTTACTGCAGCACACCTGGGTTATAAGCATTACTATCCTCTGCAGAGAGACAGGAGACAGACTGACATAGGTGAGGTACGGCCTCAACAAGTGCTGGTCCACTTAGGCACTGCCATAGAAGTGCAGAGAACCTGGAGGAGAAAAAATGGACCTACTAGGAGAGACTGAACCAGTATTTAGACCAGCTGAGACAAAAGTATGAGGTCTTGGGGCAGGTAATAGTTATCAAATAAGTAAAAGGCTGCTGCAAAGACAAAAATAAATATTCCAGCCTCCAGGTCCTTTGAGGGTAGGACAAATAGTCAAGATTTGATTTTTTTTCCCGTTTTGAAACTTAGGTTACATATTAGGAAAAAAGTTTTAAAGGTAAGGTCAGACAGCAATAAGCAGATTGCCTGGGGAGGCTGCAGAAGCTGCAGAACAGAGCAGCATCCTAGAAGGGCATGGGTGTGCACTAATGCAAACTGATGCTACCTTCAGGCAGCAGCCTGACCTTCTGCCATGCTTTCAGTGCAGGATTCGAAGACAAACTCAACCCCTTTGGGTAATCAGCAGGAAACTGAACGAGATCTCGGAAGTGCCAGCCCGTCATAGCTGTGGTACTGCCCTACCAGCTACCAGCCAACTGCATCCTCATCTGCCTCCAAAGCATGGAGCCAGAGCAGCTTTCCTGCTACACTGCCCAGCTGATAAAACCAGAGCTGGCACAAAGGGAACAAACATTTACAGCCACACTACCAGTTGCGATCAACCTGCAGCCCACCAGGCTGACAGGAGCAGCAGAACTGAGTTCAGGTCAGGCATAACACCGAGGTGCATCCTCATTTCTCCACCATCGGCCGCCTCTGCCAGCTCTGCCTGGCTAACACCCACGGACAGCACAATGCAGGAGGCTTTGTCAAAGAAACATTAGGTTAGTGACTCATTCTGCCACCCTTCAAATTCTAGTGACCTTTATCTTCAAGGCCAAACTGTGAAGCAAATCAAACAGAGAAGGAAAACAAAACCACATCTCATTAAGGCTTATTTTTAAGGAATGCATAAGGACTCCAAATACTTACTTCATATTTTTGGGCAAGGTTTAAGTTGCATATTACTTTTGCTTAGCTTTTGCATTTTGATCAACTTAAGTGATTTCTACTTTCCCTTTTTAGTTTGCTTGCCAGGGGTTAGCACTGTGTGAGTAATGAGAACACTACAAGCAATGGTTAAGTAAAAAAAGACTTTTCAATCAGAGAAATAGTCAAGGATGAAAAAATCTCTTTGTGTAAATAAATTTATCGTAGATTCAAGATGAACAGGATTATTTTGCTTAATGCACACACACAACTGAAACATGATAGCCTGCAGACACAGAGAATTCTACCAAAAGGCAATCTCTTCCCTCCTCTCCACCTCCGCCCCCTTGGCAGCCCTGTCATTTCAGTATCCACACACAAAAAAAGTATCAGCCCAGCGGGCACCGCAGGATTTCTGTGGGAGTAACTTACAAGTCTCTTTTTTAGTCTGTAAAGCTCAAAAATACCTTGGAAGCAAGCACCCTGGAGCAGAGAGCTCCTGGATGTCGCCCTGAGCACTTCCCCAAAAGCCACAGAGCCCAGCAGCACTGGGCTGGGGCTCACCAGGAAAATGGCCTGGAGCTCCAGCTTTGGCTACAGCACCAGAGCCTCCTGCCTTTGTTGTCAGGCAGCAAGGTCACGGGACACAGTTCCTCCTGCTGAGGGGCTCTCCTCTCACTCCATCCTTCCTAATCTCTGCTCACACACACAAAGCGCCCAGACCCAAAGACCACGAGAGTCTCTCACACAACCTGCAGCCAAGGCCCTCCATTTTTCACCTCAGTATTTTAGCAGGCTTTCTGACTTTGAAGCTTTCTGAAAGCAAGGATGGATTAATGGGGTCTGGAGTTGCTTTCCCTTCTTGTGAGGATCCACACTCCCTCAGCGACAGTGAGAAGGGAAGAGGAGTTGGCGCACGTGCCCTCCGCTGCCCTCCCGTCCCTCTGCGCTTGGGAAGCAGCACGGAACTGTGCAAGACACTGGGAGGGACAGGGAGCATTAAGTGATGCTGGGGTGACAGACCAGCTCACAGGACTGACAGCTAACGAGGCCTGGTTGCTGCAAGCACTTTCCATTGCCCACTATCGACCAAACGATCCCTGCTCCTGCCCCGTGTGGATAATCAGTGCGTCACTCCCATAAATAGAAGCGCATCCCGCACTGGAACACTGACACAATATTTTCTAATAGTTACAAGACCAGACTTTGTGTTCTTTAGTCAAAGGTCAGTTGCTCCCCGAAGTGTATGATTTAAAAGGAAATCAACAATGTTTAAGTTTCTGAGCAAATGGAAGGCAGTGGCAGTAGGAGCACAGTGGTGCTGCAGGAGGGTGGAAGAACTGGAGAAACACTAATATTTACTTGGTCATAGAAAAAGCCACTCAGCCATACTATATTCACTGTAACACTACATGGAATGGGAATAATCTTAAGATTCCACACTGCTTTGTTCAACCGAGTCAACAGGAATTTAGTTTTTATATCTATATCACAGAGACTGCAGGTTTAATATACACATACACACACTAAATTTCAAGCCAGGGCCAAGCAAAAACTTGCCATTCACTTAGGAGAAAGTTTGATGCCGTGTGGCAGCTTTTTATTTCACACTGGAGCTCACTGCAAGCAGTGAGGGCCTCTTCTTCATGCCAGTCACACGAAAGCTCTCCACAAGGGAAGACAGTCAGGGTCGTGCTACATTGCACAAAGACAAAAAACAGCTCATTTTGAAGGATGATTGTCTCATATTTGCACCATGTAGTGTCAGAAAGTAAAAGCAGAGTTCCAAGGGCTGAAAAGCTTGATTTCACTTAGCATTTTTACAGTGCAAATTATTAACTTGGTAAGTTCTTGCTTGCAGAATGAAAAAAATCAGAGAGATACACTTTGGGCTACAGTCGTGATCCACTTTGGACTACAACTGCATCATTATCTAAGATGCAGAACATCATATTCTTCAAGTTTTGAAAGACTCAGCACCACAGGACAAACCCCAGCAATGTTCAAACTGGAATTTTGTCCACCAGCGTAAAGTTAACACTTACCAACTACCAACCAGGAAAATACAAGGAAACACTTACCAAATACAAGCATTCTGGAGTTTTGCTGCAGGCCACAGCCCAGCTGTCGACTAAGCAACATTGACGCCATTTTATCTTTTCTTTACTCAAAAAGACTCAATCTTGAGAGATTTCTTTCTGGTTGATGTTCTGGGGGGAAAAACAAAAAAAAAAAAGCAAAGCAAGCATTATTCATGTCCCTGTAGATGCAGCCACTATTACTCTGCTGTTCATTTCAATTGCCCCTTTCACTAATTTCCATCCAAGACACCAAGAGCATGCTTTGACGGATTAATGCTGACATTCAGAGCAGTCTCAGGACTGAGCCCCATGTCTGATGCTTTGCTTGCTCTTGCTGAGGCAAAAGACTTCTAGGCTAAAGCTGTATCTCCCAGCTTCAGCAGGGCCAGGAGGTAAAGCTCAGTACCTATCTCCCTTGCTCTTCCTTTCTGCTGTCTCTGTGTACGCAGACTGCATGGAACTTTAAAAAAATCATTCCCAGTCAGTTCTCTCAAGCCAAAGCTGTTTTTATTTGACTTACGTTCATGAGAAAAATCTCAACTAATACAAAAGACAGCAGGACAAGCATTAGGAAACAAAAGAAAATCAATTTCCTGAAAAAACAGTTTTTACCAATTAATCCCACCTCTGTGAAGAGAGACTGTGAGAGCTGGGATTGTCCAGCCTGAAGAAGGCTCAGGTTGCTTCCCATCAATGTGCAATAAATACCTGATGGGAGGGAGTAAAGAAGGGGCCAGGGGCTTCTCAGTAGTGTCCAGTGATGGGACAAGTGGCAATGGGAACAAACTAAAATACGGTGAGCTCCATCTAAACACAGGAAAACGCCAGGTCACCCCGAGAGGACACGGAGTCACCATGCTTGGAGATATCCACAGCCCACATGGACATGGCCCAGAGCAGACTGCTTTAGGTGTCACTGCTTGAGCAGAGGGCTGGACCAGATCACCCCTCAGCTCCCTTCCAACCCCAGCCATTCCGTGATTCTGCCTCAGCCAGTTACATATAAATGACCTTGGAAAGTCAGCAGCATGCATGATAACATGACTCCCCTTCCACTCTGGCTCACTTGTGCAGAAAGCCTGGCTGGAAGTCATGAACAGATAGAACAGGCCATTGAATTATTACCCAGGACACAGGTTAAACTCAAACTTTACACTCCTCAGCACGGCCCCCTGTGTTCTGTGTAGGACACTGGAGCCCTGTGCCTGGCATTTTCACCTCGCTGGATGTCCCTCTGCCCCACTGGGTGCAGACCACGTGCCACCAGTGGAACGAGGCTTGTGGTCCAAACAAAATGCCACTATTATCCATCAACCTCCTGGAAAGGATTCAACAAATACACTCAGAGTAGAGCTGATCTTCCAGCAGAAAGAGATCACAGCTTACAGCTCACATCAGTTCTGTGCCATCAATAAAACATGCCAGCAGATGTTCATGACAAGATGCAGGCAAGCAGCTATCTATTGCTACCATGGCAGATATCTCTTACCCAGCACTAAAATACCAGAAATTTAGTTTCTGTATTGTCTTTAGGCAAAATACTATTTGTTTTCCTTCATACATGAGCTTTTCCAAAATATATAAAAGAAAAAACCCCTTTTTTTCCTAGAGAATTATTGATTCATGGACCTATTAAGACTCAGGAACAAAAACAATTCCCTGCGCCTTCCCAGACAATTGACACAGCACTTGGTTTCACTTAGTTTGCTCTGAGTTCAAGTTAAAATTCAAGATATTTTGCAATGTGCCAAGGTGAGCAAACACTTGCACAACACTTGAGCACATGCTGTAAAAGCAAGATCCGCTTCCTAAGGCTTTGGGCCACAAGTGTAGAGGGAACTAGTTAATTTTGTTTTCAGAAAAGAGTAACCTCACTTATAAGACAAGATTAATGTAATTCATTCATCATTTTTTCCTGTCTCAGCTTCTTCCTTTAGTTGTGCTAACTATTGCATAATCAATGTGTACAGAAATATCCCAACACCATAGATTTCTTATCTCATGACCACCCTCTGGGAGAAAACAAATGCCAGTCTAAAACAGTGAGAAAAAGCCCAGCACCTCGACTGATGTCCTCTGGTCTGTACTTCTCCAATCTCCAATTCCCTCCATAAGTTTGCACTGCAAAGTATTACTTTTTAAAAGCAAACACAGTTTTGCAGGAACTCACAAAAGGAGCAGTGCAAACCTACTTAAGAGCCAGCCCCCCATGGTTCACTTCCCTGTTCTCATCCCCTTCAGCCATTCCCCGTGGGGGTTTTGCTGCCAGCTGCCTAACTTTCCTTCTGCACAAGGACGAGATGCCTCTTCACACACAAATCAAACAAACCTGCCAGTCACAGCACACGGTTGTGCCCACCAGGTTTCCCTTCAGCAGTATCTCCTCTTCCTTCCCTAGGTGAACCACACCCATGTCAGCTCCCAGAATGTTATTTATCTTCTACTTACTGTTTATCTTAACTCCTTTAATAGCTAAACTACGGTATTCATTAGAGGCTGAAAAATATTACTGGAAATGATATCGGCTTTCTGAAATACATGCAGGAAAGAAAATTACTGCATGAGGTTTAAAAGTAAAGTAGCTTAGCCCTAATTTTCCTTGACAGTTCTTATATAAAAAGTTTTACCGCTTTCTAGTTCAGAGTCAGAATAAATCATATAATATCACATGTGAGTATAACTAAAGCCAACATCTTTTCCATCTCCATTATGCACACAGGCTCTCACAGGAGATCAGCTGATGTGATTGTTATCTCTGTCTAAGCACGCATTATTTGGTTATCACAATAACCAATTGAATTTTGCCTCCATAACCCATCTCCTGATCGATTCCCACCGGCCCAGCCTGTGCCAGCACTGCAAGAGCAGCAGCACAGTTTGCCAGGCAGCAGCAATCAGCTCTCCTGCACATGCCAGAGCTGCAGCAATGCCACGCTCCATCACCGCCGCTGCTCCAGAGCCACTGCGGGCAGCTCCACATTCCTTAACATCCTGGCAAAATACAGCCCCCCGTTTAAGATATCCGACAGGAAAGGGGATGTGAAGGACATCAGACCACGAATATGTGAGACCCTTCTGGAAAAAGATTCCTAAGTCTTCCCCAAACAGTTTTCCTCTAATGGCAACCGTCAGAGCTGGAGAAGGCCACTGGTGCAGATGACTCTACACAACAGCAATTCTGAAGTGAATGCTCAGTACCTTAATTTTGCAAATATCTTTGCATATATTTTGTGTGTCATTTTGCATTACATAAACTGTGCTTGCCAATGCATGTGTTTAAGTCACAGCCACATTCTTCCAGGAAGAAAAATTATTTTCAAAGAGGAAGCTCAGTCCAGTTTATCAAGCACATGGAACGTAAGGAAATGTGGATTTTTTTTTAAATGCATGTTGTGAAATTGGATGTATTTTTTTTAAATAGCAGCTGCTAAATTTCTGTACCAAGTAATCATTTCTGACAGATAAAACTAGTTACTAGGGACAACAGCAGTCATTCAGCAGCAGCAGCCTACTGTGAACTTATAAAGACGCATTGTTTCCACGAGCAAACAAGATTGTGTTTCTTGGAGGGGGGGAAACACTGGAAAAGTTAAAAAAAAGGGGGCTTGATCCAGATACAAGAGTGAAAATATACAAACTAGGAATTTGTGCAGCAATCTCCCCTACTAGCAGAGAAGCTAATGCAGCATTACATCCGTGTTCCAAGCTGTGGCTCACAGAACCTGCCCTGCAAAACATCCTCGGGAGAGGTGCAAAGACAAGGAAAACTGAGACCCAGCAGAACAGGGAGGAGAAGTCAGCTCTGCAGGTGTGGGAGGAGAAGTCAGCTCTGCAGATCTGAGTCTCTTTCTTGCAACTCATGCCAAAGACACAGAAACCTGCTTGAAATTCAAGGGGCCACATTCATCTGTCCCTCAGCTGCTCCAAACCCATTTAACTAGGAACAATTAAGTGGTTTAGAAACAGCAGCACAAGCTGCACTGGGCAATTACTTCACAAGACGTTCAAAAGTGGATTTGGGGAGCGGGGGAGCAGGGACCTAAAGGCAAATTAATTCCTCTTTTTTTTACTGTTTTCCTTTGCTTGACTTTTCTAGGTTGCACAGTGAGGGTATAATCATGCTATGTGTAAACTGTAGTGAAATTTAAACCATCTCTAACTCTCTCCTAGTCCTGTTTGCTTGGATCCATCTGGATGTGAACCCAGCACAAGGTTCAATTGCCCTGTGAGCCGTGCCGGGGCTCCTGGTGGGTGCAGGGGTTGCAGAGCTCCTGTCCCTCTCTCAGAGCCCTCAGCAGCACCAGAACTGTGCCCGAATGCAAACCCGCCCTTCCCACACTCAGACTGCCCTGGCATCCCCAGGTGAGCTGGCACAGACAGGTGGCAAGGAGGGAGTCCCTCAAAGAGGCAAAAAGGCTCTTCAGTTCACAGCTCAGCATGCTCTGACACTGCACCTTCTGCATCTGCCTTCCGACAGTGGAAGAAACTGCAAATTGAGAGACCAAGTCAGCAATGGTTCCTGTGACTGAAAAGGACAAAGCTGAGAAGTCAGGCAGGACTCAGGTCCATCCTGGAATTGCTGAAGGGGTGCAAGCCTCCTGGTTTGTAGTTTTCATGAACAAGCATCTTTAATGATGCATGTGATGCAGCTCAAGCATTTTACTTCTATAAACTGCTCAGGGAGATCCCGGAGTCTGGAATAGCCCCACAATTTCACAAAGAAATATAGGTATGGGTGAGGTGGAAGACAGTCAAGGCTGTAATTCATTAACCATGTCCTTCCTTAGTCTGTATTTGAGGAAGAATCAGGCAATGTAATGTCATCATGGTATCTGCATAAAAAGATCCAATGCACACAGTCCCTGCTGTTTGAAAATGCACAGCCCCACCCTCCTTTGGGGAGACAGGGAATGGCCACATCCAGTAGATCAAAGCAGGAGAAAACCGAATGAGTTCAGCAGCTATTGACAGAGCACAGAGTGACATTAGAAATCCTGACTTACTGCTTAGCCCCTTAAATGTAGTAAACAACAATGTAAATAAAGAGGCCTGGCAGCATGCTGATGTATTTAACTGCAGTTCACTTGGTCCCAGGAGCAGAGTTAAGAGTTCAATATAGACTATACAGTTACGAAAGCCTGACGGCACACAATGAAATACAACAGGTTCTTTTATTTCAACAGAGGTTTTTTTCAAGGTATAGTTTGGAAACAAATTTGAATTAGCTTACAACAGCATTTGCAGGAGAAGTTTGCAAGAGTACCACTAAGAATTTCTAGTCACAGCTAGACTGAAGCTATCTCAAATAGAACAGAAAGGTCCTGTTAAGAGGAAGTTGCAAGAAAATTTTCATCGAGTGTTCATAAAAGGCTGGCATTAAATTTTTTCATCTAATGTCTACACACAAAATCATCTTGTGTCCAGCACAAAACAGAGCTGGAACCCTCGACTTCAAGAAGAACAGTACGTGGCACCATCCTCATGAGAGGGCACAGCAAAGAGAAAGAAGCTGCTCATCCCTCACCTTGGTCAACCAAAGGCCACGGCCTCGTACTCCAAAAGTAAAGGTGGTTACAAGCACCCCACAACACCAGGCCCACGCACCAGGATCAGGGCAGAGATGGACACTGTGAAAGAGGCCTGCTGGGTCTGTGGGACCCATCTGAAAGAGACCCCTGAGCACTTTGAAGATCAACACTTAAGTGGCCCAATTTCACAGGCAGCAGCCAAAAAAGAGCAAAGTGTGACTCTCGCCAAGGCCTGGCCGGCCTGTGCCTGCAGAGCACGGCTCACCAAGGCACTCCCCACCAAGCAACACCAGCAACAAAACAGTGACCTGCAAATGGAAACGTGTATCTATCACCAAAATGCACTTTGCCAAAAACCACTTGACGAGCTGACAGGCTGCTTATGCCTCTAATAATCTTAATGGCTTTGTGTAGAACAGGATGTAATTGAAAACTCCATGATTGTACTTAAGTTGTCAAGGACACAGTTGTCATAGTTACAAGTAAAGCTCAAGTGTCGCTTATTCAGAGTTGCCTATTTATTTATCCACACCAACAGGATTGGACAGTCCCACCAATCTTCACAAGAACAGAAATGGAGAGACTGGTTTTGTCCTCCAAACCTTGACAAAACAGTAAATATTGCACACGAAGGCATAATGAACTGGTTTTTTGCACAGCTCCCTTCTCTCACACCACATGCAGCTGGCATTCAAGTCAGTCTGTGGTGAGCACTGCAGCAAAAGCCCAAACCAAGATGCACTGCACGAGATGAAAGCCTCACGCCTACAGCTTGGAAGTACTGTCCAGTATCCATCAGGACACAGCAATCCCTACCTGCTTCACAGGACCTACAGTCAGGTCAGGGCTGAACCACCAGAGAGGCCAGAACACAAATCTTCAGTCCTTCCATTGAGTTTTAAAACTCATTTACAGTCAGAAGTGTCATTAGACTTATGTGTCCAGGCTCTCCTTCTCAGGTGCCCTCTAGGCAGGGTTTGGTGGCTGGATATGAATATATGATTTTCTTTTTTCTTAAAAATACATTTAAAATGTTTTTAAAAAAAGCCCAATCTTGTCTCTGTTTTCTCTCTGTCCAATAAATATTGCGCCAAAGAAAGACTCCTGGTCCATACACCAGTGAATAAGAACAGGTAGAAATGTTGTGATTATGGCACACTATGATTCAGGTGACCCACTAAACTTTTGAGCAGCTCATTTTTGATTCAAGAACTATTGGAACAGCTAAGGTGGGATAAGATGTGCCTGCACCTTCCCTGTGAAAGAAGTACATTGTCTCAGGAAAAGAAAAAACGGGATTGAAAAAGCATTTGTTAGAAATTGGGAAAATTCCAGATGCAAAGTCGACAATACCTACATAAATAGGATAATGGTACATAAATGCTGGTAAAAAACAAGCACAATTAAACTTACATTACCTGAAAGATTCTATTGAAAAAATAATTGAAATTGAAAAAATAATTTCTTAGTAGTTCCCTCTGAAAAAAACCTTCAATTTGGTATTTCGGTGAACTTTACCAGTGAGCTACACATAAGAATCTCTCTTCAAGCCTGCATATTTTGAATCCATAATTTTAAATGCAGATGGAAACAACATATCCAAACCATGCCTCTTAATTTCCACATATTTCCTAGACCAAAACAGCCCAGCTCTCAATGGATTAAACAAATTATGGCACAGCCATGCTTCTCAGATTAGTTGCTCTGCAAGCATTCAGTAGTTTAGAAAAAATTAAAGTATTGCAAAATACCCTCAACTGGAATTTTCAAGGAAATTCAGTTATATTCCTTGTAAGATTTTATACTTCAGCATCTTACTGCCGAGGTAATCCTCTGCGATCAGGAAAACAGAGAGATAAATAGCATCAAATAAAAGCACAATTTATTTTTCTGAGTCCTAACGCATAAAACAGCTCACTCGGAGGCACCCTGCACCAAGCCAAGGGAAACGTCTGAAGCCAGGGCGAGTGCTCTGGTTGCTCAAGGTGACCCCCATTCCAGCTGAGGACAGGGAAACGCAGATCCATGCGGGGGATTTCCTGGACCAGGGGTCCAGCAAACAACCTACGAGCAGCTGCTCCTGCGAACCCACGTTAGGGACACTGTAACACCACACACAAACACCTGCACGTACACGGAGACACACATTCCCCCCTGGACACAGACACTTCCTCTGGACACATACAGTCCCCCCTGGACACACACACTTCCCCCTGGACACAGAGCGTGGAGCGTGGCCGGGCTCCTGTGCCCACCCCGACCGCTCGCGGGCACACGGCCACGGCACTTACAGGACTCGGATGCAAACTCCAGCTCGCAGGTTGGAAGTGCTGCTCCCAAAGTGCCCACAGCCAGCTCCCGGGCTGGAAGTGCTGCTCCCCGCTCCCCTTCAGCGCAGGCTGCTGTCGGCTGCGCTGGCGAGCAGTGCCATTGCTGCCAGCCCCTTCCAGCAGCGGCGCGCAGCGAGGACGGGCATCACCCAGAGGGAGCCCGGAGCTGCAGCCCTGCAGCTCAGCCGCGGGGGATGCCCCACTTAATGAAGGTTAATGAAACCAGCTCCTGCCAGCTACAGCCCCGTGCTCAGCCGAAGCCAGCGGAGAGCGATGCCCGACTTGCCTCAAACCGAGAGCATCTGGCATGTCCGAGCTCATCTGAAAGCCTCCTCGGCAGGTTTCTGACAACAAATTCCAGGATGCAGAGCCAGGCTGCATTAAGGTTTGAAACGGCTCCTTAGTTTTCAACAACTGTGCAAGCTGAAGAACCGGTTTTGTCCCCAAACCCCGTATTTTTACTCTAGTTTGCAAATACCCCGAGGGTGACACCCAGGCTCACGACTGTCACAAAATAACCTTGGTTTGGTTCATTCCCGTCAGGTCGTGCGCAGGCAGCGCGACAGCCAGCACGCATCCCAGCGGCACCTCCCGCTGCACACTGCTCCAGGCGGGAATGGGGCAGACAGGGATACCCACAGAACACCAGCAGCATCCTTTCGGGCACAGGGATGCCTGGAAAACGAGCACAGGGTGCCACGGCCGAGGCTGGGCTGCCATCGCCGGGTTGCCATGGTGCCGGGGGGGCAAGAGGGAAGATGCGCCAGAACGCAGAAAAAGGCTGAGCCGCTTCAGATTTAAATCCCTGTGACAGCATTTCGGCCGAGCCACTGCACGGTTGCTGTGGCAACCGACGAGTGAAAAATCACAGAGGAAATCTGTAATTATTACAAGCGAGGTGGTGACTTACCCACTTCAGTAATCAGGGCATTAAAGCGGCTCGAGCAGTGGAGGGGGAGCTCCGCGCCCCCCGACAGGCAGGGCTGCACTGCAGCACGGAGCCAGGCACGAGATCCACCCTGTGGGTCCTGGTGAGGCTCTATCTCCCGTAGGCTCCAGCTGTGGGATGCGACATTTGGGCAGGATGCTTCCTAAGCACGGGGTCTGAAAAGTGCCCGAGGGGCTGCGACTGAAGCGCCTGCACCCCGTGCTGCGAGGGGGGAGATGAGGCAGCAGAGAGGGCGAGCCCCAGGCTTGTGCTGCTGGTTCAGCACGAGCAGAGTCAGGCACAAGGAAGGAGCTAAGACAGGCAGAAGCAAGGACAGATATCAGGAGCAAGGGACAAAGACGGAAGATGCAATGCTTCCAGGAAGCAGATAAGGTCCCTGGCAACTGAGCGACTCCAGTTTGTGCTGCTCCTGCTGCACCACTCTGTCTTCTTCCCCTTCTCTCAGAGCAGCAGCAGCAGCATTGGTTCAGTTAGGGTGGGTGTTGTGATGATTCCGGTGCTAACACAGGAACAGCGAGGACCAAGTGGTTCAGGCAGAGCAGACACACCCTGCAGGGTCTCCAGTGTAACTCTACCTGACCCAGGTAATTCACACACCAACAGATGCCACGCCAGCATCCACACGACCCATTTACATGTGCTGCAGGAGTACGAGTTTTAAAGTCACCATGGTGTTCTCCAGAGCATTTCTAGACCAAATGGACAACGGAGCAGCATCCAGACAAACTGCCACTGGAAACACTGCTAACACCAACAGGGAGGAGAATCAGGTTAATCCTGCTGTGGTTCCCTTCTCCTTTGCCATAGCCTGGGATCTCATGTGAGTACTGTGGGCAACTGCCAAGACCGCAGTTATTTGTAAGACAGACCCCATACTACTCCTGAGTAACAAGCCGTTGATTTGATCCAAAGTAAGAACTGAAGCTGATCCCTCACCTTCTTCATAATTTAAAATCTGTTATTAGTTACATACACAGAGTGTAAATGACATATTTAAACTCACCTGTACTGGTTACCAGTCATTAGAAAAAACTGCTGGCTCTAAATTGAACCTGTTAATCAGCTAATCTACCACAGAAAGTGCAATAATCCTATTCAGACAGATGGTTAATGCAGCGACATATCACAAAGCAGAGGGGGAAGGACAGAAAAGCTGTAGGTGCTTACACTCACCACATATAAAACACTGGATTCAACAGCAATTCCTTGTATCAGTGATTTATTACTACACTTATTCAGTGAATAATCAAGATTACAGCTCCTAAGGATGCACTCCTGGAAGACTGAGGTGTGACAAAAAAATTCTTGTGCCTCTGCTGAGTGCTGCCTTAGATGATGTGAGGCTAAGCTCATTAAACAAAATCATGTTGGATGAATAGTACTTCTTGCTGCAAAGTGCTAAGAATTTATATGACAACATCATCCAGAGACTCCAGTCAGCATTGCGCCCTGTTGTGCTGAGCCATGTCATGTCCAACTGCTTGGAAACTCATCCTGCAGAGACAATAATTCCATTGTAGACTTTTATTTGTAGTGGATTATTTTTGCTTTAACCTTTGCATCAAATGGCTCAACACCAAACTGTCACTTCCTGGGTAGAGCCTAAATTCCTGCTGCTTTCAGCCCCTCCACTCCCAGCATAGCCCCTCTGTATCCACAATCACCCTGCCTGGCACAAACAGGATCACAATGACTCTGTTTAAGTCCTCATGCAAGGCAAAAAAACTTAAAAGTCCCGTGTCAGTGATTTGAAATGACTATAATTACTAAAAACTTAAGATGTATTAAAAATGTGCAGTACACAAAAGTGTGGACTGTAACAACAACATCATAGCCTTGCATTTGATTTAATCAAGAGAACATTGGTAACGAGACCTAGTTGAACAGTCTGCCATCAGAAAGGACGTGGTCAACCACCCTCAGTCAGTTCACATTCTGCACTGAGTTGCAATTGTCGAAGGAAGACTCTTTTACACAATCCTTCCCTGTTAATCTCCAGCTTCAGCAGAACCAAAAGCAGGACTTTCCACTCTGAGTACATTTCTCTGTATCAGTGCTACAAACATCCTTCTGAAATACATGATGAGGATACAAAGAAAAATGGGCATCAGGTTCTGACCAGACTGGTCTACAAGACCAAGTAAAAAGCACATGGTTAGCACACCAAAGATATTTTGCTTTTATGAAAAATATTGAAAGGTTTATTATGCTATCAACTGCCGCATTTCACTGCAAATGATGGCAAATTCCTCCAGAAGCAACTCTACAGCTCTCCTTAATCCCTGCCTCACACTCTAGAAGAAAGCATCTGCTACAATTTGTTAGGAAAAACAAGGCATTTCAAAGAATGCAGCTACAGTACTTGAGGAGAATTCAGAAATAGCAGCTCCAGGATAGAGACAAGACATCAAAATCCTAAATGTCACACACTCCTGCAAGAAACAGGAACAAAACACATCAGTATCACAGAGCAGAGAGCAAAGCAAGCCAGGATACTCAGCACCAAGTCCCAGTCCTCCTTCAGAAAACAGAGCTGTCACAAGACTCAACAGCAGGGTCTCAGGACTCCAAACTTGCACGAGGAAGAAAAGCAACACCTCTCTTAAGGGCTTGTTGTGTTCGGAGAAGGAATAAAGCACAAGCTGGAGTGCCAGATCAACTTTTAGGTACTGTGAGCAGCAATCACTAGGATCACTTTAAAATATATCAAAAAATATTTCAGTGCAGTTGGAAGGAAACATAAAGTACAACTATATAAATGTTGACCCCAAGTTAATTATAAAAATCTGAGCAAACGATTTGCAGGCAGACAGATAAGGATCTTATTTGGTCAAAGAGGATTACCATGAAGGGCAAAACTGAAAATAAAAGGGATGACTGGGACTGCTTAGCTTTGTGGGAAACCCAGCACACTAGAGTTTTTCAACTTGTGGCTGGCCAGAAGGCTGCTTCCCACCCCAGCACATCCAATAACTTCACACTCAGTGTACAGAGGCAGTTTTTCTTTTGTGAAAGAAGTAAAAAGCCTCATGAACAGAGTGGAATTCACCACAATCAATACCACTAACTGCAGGGATTTCATTTGGTGGGCAGATGCTGAGCTTAGAAAGTCAGTGTGTGCAGGGCACAGCTGACCTGCACTACTCACTAATCAGTAACTATCACAACCCACACTGACACAGGGACAGGGGCATCACCCCCCTCTGCTCTTCAGATGTCAACTACTTTAATTCCTATTAAACAGGAGAACTTCACACACAGAAGAAGGAAAAGGATATAGGAATTAAACACAATTGCTATGAAATCCTACTATTCAAAAGTCCTATTATTGCCTGTTTATTCAGGCAATAGGTAAAAAAGAACAGCAGTTGGGCAGTTTTCAAAACAGTTTAGGAAAAATAGATAAGTATACAGTGTTAAAAAGACTCTGTTACTAAATTCCCTAGTATGTTTAGAAAATTATTTTTGGGCTCCAGATGGAGAAAGAAACTAGTGCCAATCTGATTCAGCAGGATATGTATTTCTCAAGTGGTCCCTTTTACTTCACTGGGCCATTCACAAAACTAGAGCTGTGAATGAGCCAAAGCACTCTGCTGAATTACAGGCAAGGTACAAAAACTGGTAACTGGAAGACTCACTGAAGGTTATCAAAACCTTGAAGTTACCCACCGGGGAAAAATCCACAAGGGTGCTGCACAAACTGTGCTTATTTACTCCTCATATATTGCCCGTTTGACCAAACTAATGGATCTGCTGCATTACAACATTTCACACAGGTACTAAATGCCTGGACGTAAATGTAAGCAGATAAACTGGTCCCTACTAAGTGTGCTAATGGCTAAACTCACTGTAAAGGCTCATGGAGGTACATCCCTCCTGCACCCTCTACTCTCGTGCTAGCACTGACACCCACACAAGAAACTGGGCACTTCAGTCTGGCACATACAGGTCATGAATCACATCAGAGTGAAGATTTTGTGTGCCACATCAGGCAGCTAAAAAGTGTTGGCCAGTCTTGGGAGGGGTCCTAGATTTGAACAAATCTTTACGAAAGTTCTACTACGAGTTGAGCAAGTCTAGCTTTCTTGTTGGGGTCAGGGAAAAGAGCCCTGGAATCAAGAAACTGATGAAGGAATCCTTGGATAACTGTGATGCTCAGAGAGGCTGCACAGAGTGGGAAAACAAACCCAGGATAGTTACACCAGGATGAATGCAGTCAGTATGGAATAAGGAGCTAGTAGTTAGGTTAAACTGCTTGTTTATTTATTTAACAAAAACCTTTTGTGGGAGATGTTTATCTTCCTAAGGGTAGCTCATGGAAAGTAAGCAGGGGTAGCACAATGGGGCAGCAAGTGGTTCCCTTCAGAGTGCTGCCCTCACTGGTACTTAACCTCTCCCTCTCAAGAGGGCACTGTCATAGAAGATCAGAAAAAGAACAGTAAATTTTTATTCTCCTTCATAAAATCAGGGTTTCATCAAACGGATGCAACTGCAGGATTTATCAGTAATCAGATAATTCTTCATAGCAGATACACCACGTGCTTTGTCAGTCAGTATTATCATCGGCTGCCCCTTTTCCCTCTTTGTTGTTAACTAGTAGGTAAAAGATAATCAGAGGTTGGGGTTTCACAACAGATGAGAGGAATGTGGCTGCAAGCCTGCAAATCTTGCTTGCTAGCCAGAGCAGAGGATCAGTTATGCAAGGCTGCATGTGGATTTTGACCAGATATAGCAAACAGTTCCTTTCTCCTCTCTTTTCCATTTGGAACAATAAAACTGGAGCTGTGAGCCATTTCATATCATTTATCCGATCACTCTGGAAGCTCATTTTCTCGGCATATTTTCTGGGAAATAAAAGAGACTTTCTGCAAGTGTTGCATCCCAAAATGATGTAACCAGCCTTGTATTTGCAGGGGTAGTGACACCTTCCTAGCCTCTTTTCTGAAGAACCCCACTTTGATCTAGCTCTCCTGTCACCTGCATGGCTCAGTCTCCCATCCACACCAGAGACATTCCTAATTTGGATAGTCAACATCACCAAACCCTTCTCGGTGTCCAGTGTAGTCACAAGTTCAGCTCAGAGCAAACAAGGTGCACCAGTGAAAGGAAACAACTAAGCAGGGTGAGGAACAAGAAGTCCAACCCAAGAAGCCACCACGCTTGACTCCCTGTTGAAACATCACCTACCCATGGAACCCATGTCCTACCATTTTGGTTGAACAGAGGTCCACTACACCAAAGTCTACAGAGAAGCAAAACAACAAACTCTAAACTGATGCACAATCAGTTAACAGTCCAATTTTAATGAATAAATTAACAGCAGGAGTCCTACAATCCTACAGCCTGCATCAGAAAGAAAAGGTGTTTTCCAGTCTGACCTTCTTGGTCAAGGGAAAAAAGATGTTATTGATTAGAAATTAGGCAAGCAGTAACTGATCTCCTGTTACTGCTAAAAGGAACTGGCATTTTGGATTTCGTTACTGAAAGGAGGAAAGCATAAGATTTGTCAGCTATAGTTACTGCAAAGCCCAGATTGTTGCTGGAATCAGTAAAGTCCTTCCCAGTCAAGGGCCCCATGACATCACGAATCCAGCCCCTAGCACTGCTTGTCATTGTCTCCACTTGCCTCTTCTCCCTCCCTCTGTAACACTAACTGGCCCTTTCTATGTTTTTCTCCAGCTGCTTATCACAACAACCAAGGCAGAGGCATCACGTTCCACCAGCCCCTTACAACACCCACTGCCCAAACCACGGAACAAACCAAGATTTTCACCCCCACAACTCCATTACCTGGTAAAACCGCCCTGCAAACAAGGAATGTGGAGTTCATCCGAGCCCAGCTCATCCTCTGCTTTCCTACCTCCACCAGCACACTCTGATTGTGTAATCCTATTTCTCTCTCCAGGAAGCTGCATTGCAGCAATAGCTGTGGAGCAAAACACAAGGTTTGCTTTATACTAGAGCTGAGAGGACAGAACACAGCAGTGAATGGCAGCTCGGTCCATGCAGGGAAAGCACATCCCTCACACCTGCAGCACGGTCCACACAGG
>WBMZ01000876.1:380-10471 GCA_013400975.1 Atrichornis clamosus
TCCTTCCTTTCCTTCCTTTCCTTCCTTTCCTTCCTTTCCTTCCTTCCTTCCTTCCTTTCCTTCCTTCCTCACCTTTTCCCTTTAAATGATCCTGGGATAGGGTGGCACTAGGATGGGCCACCTTCATCTCCATCCTCACCATCCCTGGCTCTAAATGATCCTGGGACACAGTGGCTTGTCCTTCTTGGTGACAACACAATTGGGAAACTTCATCTGTGTCCTCACACTTCCTTCCTTCCTTTCTCTCTTCCTCACCTTTTCCCCTTTAAATGATCCTGGAACAGGGTGGCACCAGGATGGGGGACCTTCATCTCCATCCTCACACTTCCTTCCTTCCTCGCTTCCTCACCTTTTCCTCTGTAAACGATCCTGGACAGGGTCCATGTCCCCCTTGGTGACACCAGGGTTGGGCACCTTCTTCTCCATCCTCACCATTCCTGGCTCTAAGCGATCCTGGGACATATCCACGGGATGGGGACCCTCCAGAACCCCTTCCCCGTATCCCACATCCCCGCCATGTCCCACAGCTCTACCTCGGCAGCTCGCGGGATGCCGGTGAAGCCCGAGATGAAGTTCCCACACGGAACAGGGATGGTCTCCAGCAGGTACCCCATAACCCAACCCGTGGTGGGCTGTCCCCTCCATCCTACGTTCCAGCAGCTCCCCCATTCCCGTGTCTCCATAGGTTCCTACCGGCAGCTCCGACGCCATCGCCGTCCACGCCCTCGGGGCGCTCACGGCCATCATGAGCAACTCACCCTCGGCCAAGGTGGGCGGGGGACCTCCCTGGGGGAGGACACCCCAGAACCGGGCGGGTTTGGGTGTTTCGAGGTGGGCGCTGAGGTGGCTCAGGACGTGGTGGGGCTCGGATGGGATCCCAGGTGTCCGTGTGCTTCCAGGAGGTGTTCAAGGAGCGCATCGGCTACGCCCACCTCCACGAGGTGCTGAGGAGCCAGGGCCAGCCCACCCAACGCCTGCTCCAGGAGCTCCTCAACATGGTGAGCATTCCTGCTTCTCCTGACTCCGGGCAAAGCCCTCGGCGCTGCTGCTTCCCGGTGGATCTCTGTCCCCATTCCCAGCCCCCGTCCTCTCCACGCTGCTGGCTTCCAAGCAGCTTCTTCCTGAGGGGTCCTGGAGTCTTTAGCTTGGAGTCACGCTCAGCTTTGGGGCGTTTTGAGCCCTTTTGGATGTGGAACTGCTCCTTCTGGTACTGCTGGACACGGGAGGGTCTCCAAGGGGCTTCATGCACGAGGGTCTCCAAGACCCTTGATGCACTGAGGTCTCCGAGATCCTTGATTCACGGGGATCTCCAAGATCCTTGATTCTTGGGGATCTCCAGGATGCTTGATGCATGGGGTCTTCCAAATGCACAATGCACAGGGATCTGATCTCCAGGATTATGGATGCACAGGGATCTTCAGAACGCTGGGTTCAAGAGGGTCTCCAAGGTCCTTGATACGTGGAGGTCTCCAAGGTTCTTGATGCTCAGGGTCTCCAAAATTCTTGATGCACAGGATTTCCAAAACTGTTAATGCACGGGAGTCTCCAAGATCCTTAATCCGTGAGGGTCTTCAAGACTCTTGATGCGTGGAGGTGTCCAAGATTCTGGATTCATGGAGTCTCCATGATCCTTGATACATGGAGGTATCCAAGATTCTCCATGCATGGCGTCTCCAAAATTCTTCATGAACAGGATCTCCAAAAGTATTGATGCATAAGGGTCTCCAAGATCCTTGATATGTGGAGGTCTCCAAGATTCTTGATATTTGTGGTTTCCAAAATCCCTCGTGCCCAGGATCTCCAAAAGTATTGATCCATGAGGGTCTCATATACTTGATGCTTGAGGTTCTCCAAGATCTTTATTCCATGAGGGTCTCCAAGACCCTTGAGGCGTGGGATCTCCAAACTCTGGATGCACAGAATCTCCAAAAGTTTTGATGGATAAGGATCTCTGATAAACTTGATGCACGAGGGTCTCCAAGATCCTTAATCCATGAGAGTCTCCAAGACCCTTGAGGCGTGGGATCTCCAAACTCTGGATGCACAGAATCTCCAAAAGTTTTGATGGATAAGGATCTCTGATAAACTTGATGCACGAGGGTCTCCAAGATCCTTAATCCATGAGAGTCTCCAAGACCCTTGATGTCAGGGGTCTCCAAATTCTGGATGCACGGGAGTCTCTGGATGCTCGAGGATCTACACGAGCTCCCTGCTCCAGCCCGGGGTGGCCTGGGGGTGGATCCATCCCTCTCCACGGCCCTGGAGCTGCACCAACCCCCCCTTGTGTCCCTGCAGGCGGTGGAGGGCGACCACAGCTCCTTCCCGGTGCGTCCCATCCGCAACGAGCAGCCCTTGCTCATCCTGCTGGCCTGGCTGCCGGCGCTGGAATGCCGGGATCTCCAGCTCTTCCTGTCGGGATGGCTGCGGCGCCTGTGCGAGGCCTCCCTGCCCAGCCGCCTCACCTGCGTCAAGGCGGGCATGGTGGGCTCCCTGCTGGGCGCCCTGGCCACCGAGCCGGCGCTTCCCAGTGCCTGCTCCCAAAACCTCCTGGAGCTGCTGCGCTCCTTGGGCAGCCTCTCCATCCGGCCCGGGGAGCTGCGGCAGCTCCTGCGGCTGCTGCGGCGCGAGCGGGGCCGGGGGCCGCATCCCTACGTGGCGCCGGTCATCCGGGCGCTGTCCGGCATGGCCAGGGGCGAGGGGCCCCCCCGGGCGCTGCAGAGCTTCGACCTGACCCCCGGCATGGCCGGGATCATGGTGCCCACCATCCAGAAGTGGCCCGGAGGGGCCTTCGCCTTCCACGCCTGGTTGTGCCTGAGCGAGGAGGAGCCCGAGCCGGCGGCGAGGCCGAAGAGGAGGCAGCTCTACAGGTGATGCTCGCCGGAGGGGCTGAGGTGAGGGTGAGGAGGGGCAGTGGCACCATCCCCACCGGGGTTTTCTCCGGGGTTTTCTCCTCCAGCTTCTTCACGGCGGGCGGGACGGGCTTTGAGGCGTTCCTGACGGCCGGCGGCGTGCTGGTGGTGGCCGTGTGCACCAGGAAGGACTACATGACCGTGGCCCTGCCCGAGGTCGCCTTCAACGACTCGGCTTGGGTGAGGATCAGCCCCGTCCCCGTCCCCGTCCCCATCGGGGCCGCCGGGATGCCGTGATGTCCCTCTCTGTCCCCCCAGCACTGCGTTGACATCGTCCACGTCGCCGGCCGCCGGCCCTTCGGCCAGAACGTGGTCAGCATCTACGCCGACGGACACCTGCGGAAAACGGCTCAGCTCCGCTTCCCGTCTCTCCACGAGGTGGGGGATCCCCCCAGCGCCCAGCCAGACCCCTCCCCGTGGCATCACGGGGAGCTGAGCGTGATCCCTTCTCCCTCCCAGTCCTTCACCTCCTGCTGCATCGGCTCTGCGGGCCACCGGACCACCACGACGGCCACCACCGGCGCTGGCCACCCGCCGGCGTCCCATGGGCCGGAGTTAGCCTTTCCCCCACACCCCGTGCTCGGACGCTCCCAGTCTGTCCCCGCCACGCTCAGCCCCCACGCTTGGACCCCCACGCAGCTGCCCACGGAGGGGGTGGTGGCCACCACGGCGGCCGGTAGCCAGGACATGGAGTGGGGCAGCCCCACCTCCCTGGAGGGTCACCTGGGCTCCGTGGCCATCTTCCGCGAGGCTCTGCAGCAAGCCCAGGTCAAGGCTCTGTTCTGTGCAGGTGTGTCAGGCTGGGACACGGAGGATGTCCCCGAGGTGCTGGTGGTGACCGGGGTCTGCTCCACCCCATCCCCGCTCACCCCAGTCCTGTTTCCCAGGACCAAACGTGACGTCACCGTTCACTCTGGAAGGTGACCTGGCGGAGCTCGGCAGCAAACTCCTGCTGTACTACACCCCCCAGGTGAGCAGAGCCACCCCCTGGGGACAGGGACACTGCTGGTGGGCCCTCTGCCGTCAGGGGCACGATGAGGATGCTCCCGTGGTGCTCCCGTGGTGTCCTCTTCCAGGCCTGCAGGAACAACATCTGCCTGGACCTCTCTCCCAGCCACGGCTTGGACGGGCGGCTGACGGGGCACAGAGTGGTCAACTGGGACATCAAGGTACGCTGGGCACAGGGAGACCCGGCCACCCCACGGCCTGGAGGTGCCTGGGTCCCTCCTGGGGCACAACCCCAGGGCAGGACCCCCACAGGGTCTCGGTGGCTCCCCGGGACCCTGCAGAGACCCTCCAGGTGGTGTTGGGTCCGCCATGGCCCCTCTGTCCCGTGGGTCCTCAGGGCCCAGGGTGGGCGCCGTGGGTGGTGCAGGGGAACAGGTGACACCTGGGGACCCCAGGGGCCACGAACCCCGTCCTCCACGCTGCTGGCACTGCCCAGCAGAGCCTGTCCCCTCCCTCCAGGACGTGGTCAACTGCGTGGGTGGGATGGGGGTGCTCCTGCCCCTGCTCGAGCAAGTGGTGTCCAAGGAGGAGGAGCCCGAGGATGAGCAGGAGACCAATGACCTGGTGGGGCCGGAGCTGACGTCCTCCAGGAACGCCCAGGGGATGCTCATCCCGCTGGGAAAGTCCTCAGGTGAGGAGTTCAGGGCATGTGGAGCAGTTGTCCTGCTCAGGTGGCTGGAGGTGACCACAGAGGTGTTCCTGGAGCAGGCAGGTGTCCGGCATGGGCAGGAGAGGTCCTGCCTGAGGCACCAGGAGTTGTGGGGTGACGGAGACACCACTTGGAACGTTGTTACGACCCCATTAGGCACAAACAAGCAGTTCTGGGAAGGTGAGGGAGGCTCCAGGAGCCTTGGGCACGGGCGGAACCTGCTTTCTCCCAATATCCAGCTGCTCATCCCCAAGCTCAACACACCAGAGGCTTCCATCTCCATGAATTCGAGGGAAACAGGAGAATGGGGTGAAAAGTCTGGAGAGACAATGGGGTGGGACCTCCAGGAAGGTTTTTGGGTGGGACCTCCAGGAAGGTTTTTGGGTGGTCCCAGGGCTCAGAGCTGCCGGTGCCTTGCAGAGAGCAGGCTGGAGAGGAACAGCGTGGCCGCCTTCCTGCTGCTGCTGAAGAACTTCCTGCGGAGCCACGCCGTGAACCAGGAGAGCCTGGTGCAGTGCCACGGCCCGGCCATCATCGGGGCGCTGCTCCAAAAGGTGTGGGAGGCTCCCAAAAACCCCATCCCACTGTCCTTGCCGTTCCCAGGGGGCTGGAAGTGTCCCCTCTGGCCCGTGGCAGGTCCCCGGAGCGCTGCTGGACATGAGCACCTTGATGGCCTCGCAGATCCTCATGGAGCAGGTGGCCTCCGAAGGCAGCGGGGCCCTGCTGCACCTCCTCTACCAGCACCTCCTCTTCGACTTCCGCATCTGGAGCAACAGCGACTTCGCCGTGCGCCTAGGTGGGAGCTGGGGGTCCTGGGAATGTCCGTCCTGTCCGGCATCCCTGGATCCTCACTCCTTCTTCTCCCTGCAGGTCACATCCAGTACCTGGCCAGCGTGGTCAAGGACCACAAGCAGCGCATCCGCAGGAAGTACGGGGTGCAGTTCATCCTGGACTCCATCCGGACCTACTACGGGTGAGCTGCCGCGCCTGGCCGGGATCCTGGGATGCTGGCGGGGTGGGATTGGGGATGGGCTTCACGCTTTGGAGCTGTGGTTTGGGGTAGGCACCATTTTTTTGGGATGATACCCCCCCAGGCAGTGCGGGAACGTTGTGGTGGGCGCAGGACCTTCCACGTCCCATCCCTGAGCCTGTGCCCAGATCCCAAATCCTCCCCCAGCAGCCACCAAGAGTGTAGCGGCTTCTGCAAGGAGCTGCCCCAAATGCGTGGGGTGGCCACTTCCCACAGGGGCAGAAGATCCCTGGATGCCCACGTGGGGCTGCCCTGGAGCTCCTCACACTTTGTGGTGGGATTTGGGCTGGTGATGGGTGACAAGGGACACATCCCCAGGTCTGTCTGTCCACCAGCACCTCCAGGGAGAAGACCACGGCCACCGACGACATCAAGACAGTGCAGACATCCCTCTTCAGCCTGGTGAAGGATTTCTTCTGCAGGAGCTTCTCCGGAGAGGAGATGCAGAGCTTGCTGAACTACCTGGCTGGGGCACAGGACGAGCAGCAGGTGCGTCACCGAGACACCCTGTGGTCCCCAAACACCTCCGTGAGCCGCAGGGTTGGGAAGAGGCCTTGAGGTCCTGGTGGGACACTCAGAGGGCAGTGGACAACCAGCCCCGTGTCCTGCAGGTCTGCGGGGCGCTGGAGGTCATCCACAGCCTGCTCAAGGGCTCCCCCGCCCAGGAGCAGCTCTTCGCCTTCCTCTTCGAGCCGGGCCACGTGGAGCTGCTCTTCTCCCTGCTGGTGCAGAAGAAGTTCTCGGATGAAGTTCGGGAAAGGGTCTTCAAGGTAAGGCGGGTCCCCAGCGCCCACCTCGTGCTGTCCCCGGCAGGGATGGCACAGCCACGTGGCCACCTCTGGCTGTGTCACCAGGTCCTCTACAAGATGCTGAAGTACGAGAAGGTCCCCGAGCGCAGCAAGAGCCGCCTGAAGCTGAAGGACATCGGGTACCACGGGCTCATCTCCTACCTCAGCGACATTCCCGGCTCCATGCTGCTCTTCCGCTGCCTCTCGGAGCAGGTCCTGGCGGCAGGTACCCGACCACGTGCCACGGGGTCGTCACCGGTGGCTTCCCACGAGGCTCAGCTGGGCTTGGGCTCTTTGGTGGCTTTTGGGGACAGCGGGGAGCGTCCCACCGCTGTGCTGTCCCTCCTTGCCCACAGAGCCGCCCAACTACAAGGACCTGGTGGCCGTGGTGTACCTGTCGCACCGGGCGGAGCTGAGCATCCGGCTGGACATCTGCCGCAAGGTGAGGGGACAGAGGCGTCACCCGGGGCCCAGCTCCTCGGACACCCGGCCGAGGTGGCCGTGGGGACGGCGCTAACGTGGGCGTGCCAACATGGAAGTGGTGCGCAGCACCCCGTGGTGGTCACGGAGGATCTGGGGTGCTCCTGCTCCTGGGATGGGTGCATCCGTCAGGAGCTGGGGCAGCGGGATCAGATCTCCCTTCTCCTGCTCCTTTTCCTTGTCCTGCAGCTCTTCCACCTGATCTACGCGCAGCAGGACCTGGTGAAGCAGCTGGCCAGGCTGGCCGGCTGGCAGGACACGCTCACCAAGCTCTACGTCAAGGAGTCCTACGAGTCCCGCCAGCACAGCCTCAGCACCGCCGGCTGCCCGGAGCTCCTCCGCCTCTCCGAGCCCTCCGGAAAGGACGGGATGAGCCCGCCGCCCGCCGAGCTCCAGGAGCTGGATGTCTTCCTCCCGCTGGGATACGAGGCCTCGGACCAGGAACTCTCCGAGGGCTTCTCCGACCACTCCATCTCCCCGAGCGGCCGCACCAAGTCCTTCCACTCCTACAACTTCAAGTCCTTCGACTCCTCGGACCGGGCCAGCCGCTCGTCCTCCAACCCCGGGGACGGGCCGCCCTTCGACGGCGTCTACCACCCGCTGTCCCCCTTCTCCACCTCGCCCTTCGACCTGGGGCTTGAGCTGGCCAGCACCAGCTCTGTGGCCACGGCCGAGAGCGGCACCCAGACCCCCGCCAGCGGCCCCGGCACCCCGTCGCCCCTGGAGAGCTTCAAGCCCTTCCCGGGAATGCGAGCGCGCAAGAGCTCCAGCTTATCCAACGTCCTGGATGAGAGCAGCTACCAGGACGTGCTGCCCAGCGACAACGTCTCCAACACCAGCAACCCCCAGGTGAGCCCCAGACCCTGGTCCCCACCGCCCTGGGGCAATCCAGGGGCTTCTCACATCCCTCTCCGTCGGCAGCAAACGCCGGAGGAGGAGCTGTGCAACCTCCTGACCAACATCCTGTTCTCGGTGACCTGGCGCGGGGTCGAGGGCTGGGACGACGCGGCCTGGCGGGAGCGGGGCCAGGTCTTCTCGGTGCTCACCAAGCTGGGCACAGCCTGCGAGCTGGTGCGGCCTCCCGACGAGATCAAGCGCAGGTGAGGCCCGCCCGCGTCCCGGGGGTGCATCCCGAGGGAAGGGCACCCTGCGGAGCCGGCCGCTGTCCCGCAGCCTGCTGGAGATGATGCTGGAGTCGGCGCTGACGGATCTGAAGGAGTCGGGAGTGGCGGCGCTCCCCGGGCTCGCCCACAACGCTCTCAAGCTGCTGCGGCTGCTCCAGGATTTCCTGTTCTCCGAGGGACACAACAACCAGGCCCTGTGGAGTGAGAAGGTGGATGGGAATGAGCAGGGAGGCCTGATCCCAAACCCCAGCTCTGCTAGTCCCTACTCCCTGCTGTCAGTCCTGGCCCTAAACCAGCCCTACCTGCAGGGCTTGAACATGACCCTGGGGAATAATCTCGGTCTTAATCCTAAAGTTAAATCAAAGTCTAATCCTTACCTTGGGAAATCACCTCAGCCTTATTCCCAAAATTAATCAAGCCCTAATCCTTAAACCTTAATCGTAACCCCTAATCCTGAACTTTAACCTTAAATCCTTTACCATAAATCCAACCCCTTCTGCTCTCAGGCCTAACCCCAAACCCTAACCTTAACTTTTAAACTTTTAAATGTAAGTGTACTTCCTAAATCCTGATCCTAAACCTTAACTCTCCATCCTTTTCATTAAACCTAATACTTAATCCTAGTCTTAACCCTAAACCTTACTGTAAACCTAAACCCTGACCTTAACTCCTAACCTGTAGGCTATGTGTACTTCCTAAATCCTAAACCTAAACTCTGACCTTAACTCCTAACCTGTAGTCTATGTGTACTTCCCAAATCTTAATCCTAAACCTTACTGCTACATCTTTGTTTTAAAACTCAACCCTAATCCCATCCTAATCCTTAAACCTTAGTGCTAACCCTTAAATCTAAACTTTAACCTTGAACCCCTACCATAAATCCAGCACCTTATACTCTACCTGATCCTAAACCTTACTGCTACATCTTAAAGCTCAAGCCTAACCCCAGTCCTATACCCAGACCTAATCCTGACCCCTAACCATAATTCCCGAGTCCCAGCCTCACGCCAAACCCAGACTAGTTTGTCCCAAGGGTTATGAGTTGTGTTCTACCCTCATCCTAAACCCACCCCCAAGCCCGAGGAGGTTCGGGTGACGGGGACGGAGAAGGTGGCTGGCCAGGGCTGGGCTTCCTGCCCGGGCCGGGCTCACGGTGTCCCCCCAGATCTTCGAGGGGGTCAGCGGCCTGCTGGACAAGCTGGGCGTGTGGCAGCACCTGGCCCACGGCCCCTGGGAGCTGAAGGAGATGGCGCAGGCGGGGCTGCGGGTGCTCCTCGGGTACATCCTGCTGCAGGACCCCCAGGTGGGCCTCCCCTCCCCGGGCCCGCGCCGGCCCCGCGCCGGCCCCGCCCGACGTCCCCCGTGTCCCCACAGCTGCACTCGCTGGCCTACGTGAAGCTGCACAGCCTGCTGCAGACCTCCTCGGCCCCGCCCAGGGACGAGGCCTGCTACCTCCTGGGAAAGCTGGAGATGCCCCTGCGGCGTTCCCTGGATTCCAAGTCGGAGGCCTTCTCCTGGCTGGTGCCCATCATCCGGACGCTGCTGGATCAGTGCTACGAGACCCTGCAGCTGCAGCTCTTCCTGCCCTCGCTGCCCCCCACCAACGGCAGCCCCACCTTCTACGAGGACTTCCAGCTCTTCTGCGGCACCCCGGAGTGGAGGGGCTTCATCGAGAAGCACGTGGGTGCCGTGGGAGTGGGATCCTTGGGATCGTTGTTACGGGATTACCCAGGGGGTGGGTGCCGAGTCCTGGCAACGCCTCTGCTGGTGCAGGTGCAGCCCAGCATGGCCCAGTTTGAGATGGACACGTTTGCCAAGAGCCACGACCACATGTCCAACTTCTGGAATGCCTGCTACGATGCCATGATGAGCAGCTCCCAGCGCCGCGAGCAGGAGAAGGCGGCCAGCCGCAAGATGTTCCAGGTACTGCCTGCTCCTCGTCCCTGGAATGTCACCCCGAAGGGTGCTCCTCGTCCTGGGGACACGCTCCTCACCCCTGGGATATCATCCCGGGGACACGCTCCTCACCCCTGGGATATCATCCCGGGGACACGCTCCTCACCCCTGGGCTATCATCCCCGGGACACGCTCCTCACCCCTGGG
>WBMZ01000878.1:6282-25738 GCA_013400975.1 Atrichornis clamosus
AGGGGCTGGGGACGGGCCAATTAGAGAACCGAACTGGGGTACATATGCAGAAGCAGGCGAAGGATCCTAGGAGAGGCACCTTTCCTCACCCTAACTGGGGAGGTGAACTAGGAGGCTTCCCTCCAAGGGGCAAGTGTGGTTAAAGTGATCAGCTTTGCAGCCTCCACAACTCCCCCTTCTTTATTTATTAAAAAGGACGTCTTCTAGGAACCTCAAAATGAAACATTTTAAACAGCTAGATAAACATAAAGCAACAAGAATCATCCAAAGCACCCACAGCGTGGCCTGCTGAAGGGACGCCAGCCCTCCCTCAAGTCCCCAAGGTCCTGCCAAGTCTTTGGACCACTCAGGTGGTTTCTCAGTCCTCAGGTCTTTTACTTGGTCCCTGATTTTCTGGCTGCCAGTGTGGATGTTCTCAGCGTGGGAGGGCAGGTTGCAGCAGCAGAGCTTGTATGTTTTCCTTGGGCTGCTGCACGATCCACGTGTCCCCAGTCAGCAGTGCCAAAAGCATCCAGAAGCTGGCGGTGAGGACCTGCTGGGTGCTGGACCTCTTGGATCTCATGGGGAGGGCACTTGTCTGGGTGTTTTGATGGGGATATAAATAAAACTTGTTAGTCTCAAACAAAAATTTGTTGAAAAATTACTGAGGTGGGGGCTTTTTCCCTTCCATCCTATTCCCCACCTCCCCCTTCTTTATTTATTGGAGGCTTTGGGGACAGGGGAAGGGTGGCAGGATAACAAGGAGGACAAAACGAATGGCAGTTGAGAGAATTTTGGTAGGTCAAGGTAAGGAAGCTGGCAAGGGGGTAGAGAGCATATTGCCGGCGGTGGGGGTAGTGACTCATCTGGTGAAGAGGTAGATGAGAGGCAGTGAATCGGCGTCTGTGGATGTCCTTCTACGCCGTCGCCGCCTCCAAGCTGCACTTCTCTGGTCCTCAGGTGGTTCTGTGTCAGGCTCAAGTACAATCATGTCAACAGGGGCGGTGTTTGCTTGGCCGGGGTAAGGCTTGATGTTTTTGCCTGAAAGCCACCTTGGGCCTGAAGGTGTGGACACGGAGGCATACCCTCTCCCCCAGGTAATCAGTGGGAAAGGGCCTGAAATTTGTTTGCTTTCTGGGTCTTTGATCAGCACCTTCTCACTGAGCTTAGCTCTGTCCGAATTTGAGAAGTGCCGGAGTACCGGGGGGGTCGGCTCCATGAGTGAACTATTCAGGAAATTTATTGTAAAGAGGGCCTTACAGAGTCTCTCAATGGGAAACACAGTCTCTGTCCCTCCCCGCTGCTGATCGAGGACTCGCTTAACGGTATGATGAGCCCTTTCCACGATTGATTGTCCTGTGGGAGAGTGCGGTATGCATGTGGTATGCTCCACCCCACACTGGTTGAAAAAGTCTCTGAGTTTGTGGGAGGTGTAAGCTGGCCCATTATCAGATTTTATTTCTTCAGGGACTGCCAAGGTGGCAAACACGAGGAGGAAGTGCCTGATGGCATCCTTGGCCTTCTCTCCTGCGTGGGCTAAAGCAAACACCGCACCGGAGAACATGTCTATTGACACGTGCACATATTTGAGCCTGCCAAATTCAGGGAAGTGGGTAATATCTGTTTGCCACAACTGGCAGCTGTTGAGCCCTCGGGGGTTAACCCCGGAGCCCAAAGATGTCATCTGGAAGTGCTGGCAGTTGGGGCAGGTAGCCACAATCGCCCTCGCTTGGTCTCGCAGAAGGTGAAACATCCGCATGAGGGTGGGAGCATTCTGATGGTAAAAGGCATGGCTCAGCTTGGCCTGTGCAAATATGTCTGGTGTGTTCGCCTTAGCAACAGGCATTTGCAGAGCATCCGCCCTCCGATTGCCCTCTGCAACTGGTCCTGGAAGGTCGGTGTGCGACCTTACATGCATGATATGATATGGTTGCTTTCGGTGGGACAGAAGGTATATTAGTTTCGAAAGCAAATGGTGTAAATTTGGATTAGGCACCTNAGGTATATTAGAAAGCAAATGGTGTAAATTTGGATTAGGCACCTCCTTTAGCAACGAGTGTTCAGCCCTGGCAGCTACTCCAGCCACATATGCTGAAACTGTGACCAAATTTAAAGGCTCGTCAAACCTCTCAAAGGCTCTGACGACAGCCGCCAATTCAGCGATCTGCGGGGATCCCTCAAATATTTGGACGTCAGACTCCCACTTCTGCATCCTTGGATCCCTCCAAGTCATGACTGACTTATGGGAGCTCCCCGAACCGTCCGTAAAAACTGTCAGGGCCTTTAAGGGAGTATGACTTTGGAGAGATTTTGGGGCCAGATTGAAGGCCGAATTAAACAACTTGTGGCTAGGTTTATGCATTGAAATTTGGCCCATGTAGCTATCAAAGGCGAACTGGAGGTCCTTGTTGGTCTGAAGCAAATGCTTCAGAGCCCTTGTAGTCAATGGTAGATAGATGCATGTAAAGTCGCACCCCGCGAGGGCGTGGAGGCGGGCTCTGGCCTTGATTACAAGCTGAGCCATTTGCTCCTGTGGCGTGGTTATTGTCTTTATGGGTGAATGGTGGAGGAAGATCCACTTGATGATGAGGAGTGGATCCCTCAATGTTGTGTCCCACTGAAATAGGAGAGTGTGGAATCTGGGTGACTTACCCAGGACGATCAGTTGGAATGGCAAACAGAGATCTGTCCTGTGGGCTTGCCATGAAGAGAGGGCCTCCTGGACCTTCCAGATGGACTCCCAGGCCTCTGGCGTGATGGTCCTTGGCAAGTCAAGGTCCTCGCTGCCTCAGAGCAGGTTGAAGAGCGGTGCGAGGTCCTCTGTCGTAATCCCCAGCAGTGGACGCACCCAATTGATGGACCCACAAACATGAATGTATATACCCTGACTTTTTGTTTCACAGCCCCCCACTCCCAATGGATCTGTGACCTTTACTCTCACCACGGACATTGAAATTGCAATGATCAAGACTCATCACTGGATCCACAGGTGGTGATATCTGTCCTCTCCACTATCTACTCTTGTCCTTTCCTTCTCTTTCTTTCTTTTCCTCAAATATTTTCTTCATGATATTTTTATACTTTCATAGAAAAGAAAAAAACCAGTCATCTACCTCCTTTCTGCTGCAATTAAATTTTTTAAAAATAAATCTCTCTCATATATACACTTGTCATTCAGTGTTACTTCACTCCAATTCACCCCAAGGTACTTATTAGCAAGAACTTACCCAGCCTCAGAGATGGGTCATAAAAAGCTCCTGGCCTGCCCTAGACCCAGAGTTTCCTCACTGGGGCTGAGTGTGTCCAATCAGGATCAGCCCAATGCCACAGCCCCTCACACATCCTTCCAACTTAACCAGGTCCCTTTGATCACTGCGTTGCCCTTATGGAGATGGACCCTGCCTGGTCCCCTGCAAGGGGAACCTCCCTGGGACAAAGAGCAAAAGGCATGAGCTGGAATAATAACAAGGCTGGTTTAACCAAAAAACCACAGGGGAAAGCTAAACACCTTGCTGGGAGGGGAAATCAAAGATGTGGAGCAGAGTTTTCTCATCACAGTTTGAAAGTGACCATCAGGAGCACAGGGGCTGCAGGTCCCAGGCAGGACAGGATGGGTTTTAGCCTTTGGCTTCATGCTCCACAAGGGACAGGGAGGACACAGCACAGCCCTGTACAGCCCTGCTCAGCCCTACCTACAGATGGTGCTTATGGGAACACAGAATCACAGACAGTTTGGGTGGGAAGGGACCTTTTAAGGTTACCTAATACTGGCCCCCTACCATGCGCAGGGACACCTTCCACTCGAACAAGCTCTGTCCAACCTGGCCTGGAACACGTCCAAGGATGGGGCAGCCACAGCTGCTCTGGGCAGCCTGGGCCACGGCCTCCCCTCCCTCACAGGGAAAAATTTCTTCCCAATATCCCATCTAACCTTGTCCTCTGGCAGTGGGAGGCCATTCCCCCTTGTCCTGTGACTCCATCCCTTGTCCAAAGTCCCTCTCCAGCTCTCCTGGAGCCCCTTTAGGCAATGGAAGGGGCTCTACGGTCTCTCTGGAGCCTTCTGTTCTCCAGGTGAACACCCCCAGCTCTCCCAGCCTGGCTCCAGAGCAGAGGGGTTCCAGCCCTTGGAGCATCTCCATGTTCTTGCCTGGACTTGCTCCAGCAACTCCACGTCCTCCCTCTGTTGGGGACCCCAGAGCTGAAGGCAGTTCTGCAGGTGGGGTGTCACCTGAGTGGAGTAGAGGGGAAGAATCCCCTCTTCACCTCTGCCTACACTGCTGGGGATGCAGCCCAGAACATAGTTGGTTTTCTGGAAGGTCAGCACACACTGTCAGCAGCCATTTTCCCTTGGGAATACCAGAGTTCTTCTGCCTTAAATCTCCCACTCACCACAGGGATGTCTGGTGTTGATGTTTCTGATAATTCCAGAATAATTCCAGGCTGGTTTGCCCTGGGGATGGGATTAGTTATTTGATCCAGAGCCATCATGCACATCCATCCTCTGCATGTTTCTTGCAAGACTGGGGCCACTGGGGCCACGGGGACCACCCAGTGTGGCTGTTTGCAACCCACAAACCCACCTTATTTCTGCATAAACTTGTTGCAGCAAAACTCTGCTGAGATGTGTCCTGGTGCCAGCACAAACCCAGCACAGAAGCAGCTCCCTTTTCCAGGGAAAATAATACCACCGTGATGAGGAATTCATGTCAGACCAGACCTGCTACCACTCAGAAAATAAATTTTTTTGTAGTTTTGTGTAGTTAAGTAGTGATTCCCTCCCTAAGCAGTTGTGGGCCATTGGGATACTAAGCAACATTCATGGGCGATGACTTCCGTGAGAGGAGAGCAAGAGCGGAACTAGTGTAGTGGGGACGGGGCAGGGACAGCGGGGCTGCCGGGGATGACTGGCGCCAGAGTGTCCCAGGACACTGGGGATGGCACTGCAGGTGTCCCGAGTAGCTGCTCCGTGCTGACACCCCACTGCAGGCAGGGAAACTCTGCCGACTCTGTGGGTGGATTTGGGGATGCCGATGCCCCCAGCCCAGACCTGAGAGGGTACCAGTGCCAAAGGCAAGGCCACAGGCAGTGGCAGCTGGCCTGTGCTGGTCCTGCAAACCAGCAGAGGAACGGCTTGCTGGGGTTTTATTCCTTTTATTCCTATGACCTTTCAACTGGACCTAAATCTTCTTTGGCAGCACAGGGGCCAGGCAACAGAGGGCAGCGGGGTGAGCAGTGAGGTGGGCAACAGGGTGGGCATCCCAGGCAGTTTAGCCAGGAGCTGTGCCACACCAGGCACTGCTGGCAGCACCACAACCCATCCTCCTCCTGCCATGCCATTAGGATGCCTAGGATGTAGGAGGGAAATGGGGAGGCAACACAGGAGGCCACGAGCTGCATCCCTATTTCAGTTTCCCACAGCATGAAGTGGCAAAAAGCACCCTAATTACTGCCTCTAATTAGAAGGTCAAGTGACTCTATGAGGACTGTGCAGCCACCTGTGCCATGGAGCAGGGACACCCTGGCATGGCCCCATGCAGGCTGAGGTCCCATGGTATCCATCGCTGCTGCTGCTGGACACTCCTTGACACAGATTCACTTTTGCTGAAGAATTTTCAGGATGTTCAGCTTCAACCTTTCCAGCTGTGACCCCCAAATTATGGTGTTCTTGATGTGAGCAGGCAGCACTGACCCAAGTGCCATTTAGGAATGAGGGGCACAGAGGGGCAGAAAGTCACCTCACGCTTAGCAGAGATCAACCGGCCACCCAATGCAGGCACCTCTGCTCCCAGCTCTAGTCTCTCTCTAGGAACATCTCCACTCCAGAGACATAGACAGGGAACATGCATAGCGGGGGAACCATCCTGGTGATGCATTCCGAACCAAAGGCTTCCCAGAGCCCTGGAGCAGGAGAGCAGAGATGCTACCAGTCCAGCCATGTGCCTCCTCTGGCATAGGGTTTCTCGTGGCAGCTCCGATGGCAACAACACTGCCAGGGCACGAGGCCACCTTGGACATGGCCACACAAGGACAGTGGACAAAGGGACGGTACTGACAAGGATGTAACATATGGAGATGGAGCACATGGGCATGGAGCACACAGGCATGGGGCAGTGGCTGCTGAGGTGCCCCAGCACACTGACTCCCACGGCTGCAGGAGCCCCAGCCTGCAGCCAGGCAGTGGCTGTAAAAGCCACCAGTGTTTGGGGGCAGGGGAGCAGCAGCTGACAAGCGAATATTGGCTCACAGGGTGTCAGATGCCACTCCCTCCTGCACAGCCACAGGAGCCAGGTTCACCCAGGGTCAGGGTGACAGGGAACATGAGGCACCTTTGGCAAGTGGTGGGGCAGGGTAGCAACTGGGGACAATGCAGAGAGGCACCTCCCTCACAGTGTTGCATGGTGCTCTCCTGCATGTGCTGCAACCATGGACTGAGGTTGGGTTCATCCTTCAGGGTTTCTCAGCCTGAAAGGGTACCAGGGACTCCCCAAATCTCACTCATACCTCCAGACCCTGTCTCCCATTTCCCTAGAGTTTTTCCTTGCTGAAACCTGCTGAAAGTGGCTGCTTCTCATGCCCCTATTCCTTCCCACATGCCTGACTGATCATGCAGGAAACTTGCACTTTTTCCCCAAAAACATGTGCCTGAAGTTTTTCTTGTTTGCTTGCCCTGTCCTTATTTTTTTCCTCCCACACAACTTACCTGCTTTGGGCCTGAATAAATCTTGTCCTTCCCGTGGCTCAGCATCACTGTCGCCAGTGAGAAGTGCTCCAAAAGGAACAAATCAGGATGAGTGGAGTCCTTCTTCCGTGCCAGCACTGGGCTCAGTAATGAACTGACACCTTGCTGGCTCTAGGGTTCAGGCTGTTTTATCGTCAGTGTTTTAGGAACAGCAGCACCAGCTATCGCCCTGGTGGATGTGAAATTTAGTGACACTTGGCTGCTGCCTGGCTCAGTTTCCCCATGAGTGACACACAACTGTTGCCCCAGGGCCACATCACACACCTGCCAGGGCTGCACAGTGCCAGGGAGCCGGGGGTTGCCAAAGGACTTTTGGGATGCTGTTCCAGGGAACTGTCTGCGGTGGGACCCACTCCTCTGCCCATACAGGGAACTGGAAATAGTCGGTACCATTAATTCCCACTAAATAATTGTGCTGGTTCCAGCAGGGTTTGTAACAGAACAATAAGGAATCTAATTGTTTTAGTTCCCTAAGAATTGCTGTGACATATCCAAAGGGAATAAATTATTTCATTGGATCAAGAAAGATGAAAATGAGTTTTGCTTTCAGAAAGAAAACTTCCCTATCCCACAGCATTCAGCTCCATCACAGACCTTAAAAAATACCCTTGTTTTCTTCCCTGTTCATCTTCAGTGGAGACTCTGGCTCAGAAGATGGCAGGATGACTCATGGGATGCTGGAAACCTCCAGCACCTGCCTGAGCTTTGCTTGTCCCAGTGTCTGCCTCTCATCCCTTGACCCCTCACTGCAGAGTGAAGAACCTCTGCTCCTGCAGTCCTGGGTGCTCCCGGTCCTCTGTGGCCAGGCCACTCTTTCCCCCCAGCTTCCCTGCTCCATCAGCTCGTATGCCCTGGGAAAAAGAACCATGTGGAAAGCTGTGGAAACAGCCTGGCTGGAGTGATGCTCAGGCAAGCGGGTTCCTCTCCTGGAGGGCCAGTGTGTCCCAACAGCTTTGTGCTTCTCCGCAAGGTGCTGGTCAAAGAGGGGGCATTGGCAGCCAGGGGTCCCTGTGGTGGGAAGGTGCTGCTCGTGCTTGGGGGTCTGGCAGGGCCAGTGGCACATCTCATGCCTGGTGCCTGGCCTTCCCCCTGGGCTGCTCCGGATGAGCAGCTCCCAAAAGCTGCCCCACTGACTCCCTGCCAGGCCAGGGGAGTCCAGCACCCACATGGGAGATGGGAATACTGGGGAGCCCAGCAAGTCCATCTCCTCCTGCTGCCAGCCTGGCAGCTGGGCTTGGCTCTGGCCAGATCCAGTCAACAGCTGTACAGATGCAGCAGGAGGACAGGAGACTCCTTGCATTGAGCTGATGGCTGTTTAATGAGCTCATTTTCCTTCACACTGTTGATTTCCTTGGGTCCTGCTGTGAGTTGGTTTGCCTCCAGAAAACAAGGACTTGGCACCTCTGAGCAGGGCCCTGCCTTAAATCTACGAGATGTGTTGGAGTGGCATTCTTCTGCTTGAGGCTGCTCCAGGCAGTGATGAGTGGGCTTGTTTGTCCATCCGGTGTTGATGACAAAGCAAGAAGTTCCAGGAGAGGGTTTACACCCCTGGGAAGTATGTCCAGAGCTTGGATTTACACCAGATACTGACAGTGTCCAAGTGTGGCCTTGCAGCTGGAATAACTCAAACATGGCTTTTCCTGGCTCCGGTGCTTTGCTGCAGACTGAAAAGAACTTGCATGCACACAGACACATGGACCCCTTGCACCATGTGCAGCCAGAACAGAGGGGCCTAGGAGTCACATCCCTCCCACCCTCCTGCCAGCCCCTTGCCTTGATGCCTGTGGTGCAGACCACCCCCGGGTAGTGGCACCCCTGCCCAAAGCTGCCTCCAGCAGCCCTGGGGCTGCTGCATGGAGCCGGATGCTGTTCAGAGCCCAGCTTGAGTGCTCACTGCTACCCCTTGCCATCTTTCCTGCCTGGCCACCCTCGCTCACCTCCTGGCACCAGGGTGGAAGGGGAAGGGGTGCCAGCCTGGTCAGCCCTGGCACTGCCTTCTCCCCTAGCACAGGGACAGGTGTGAAGCCCCACACCTGCAACTTGCAGGAGCCACAGGAGACCTGTGAGGGATGTAGCACTCCCAGCACAGCCCTTGGGCACAGAGAACAGGGGTCAGCCTACTGCATACCCACCCTGTTGGGGCATCCAGAGGGATAAACAAAAGGAGCCGGAAGTCTAAATGCGTCATCAAGATTATGATTTAACCGGCATAACAAAGGCTTGTCGGGCTCACGCTCATGACTGGAATATTAATATGGAAGGATGAAGCTTGTTCTGGAAAGACAGGCAAGGGATTAAGGGGAAATGTACTGTTTTGTATAGGAAGGCTGGATACATTTGGCATGCAATCCAGGGAGAACCATGCTGCCATCCTGCCAAGCTGAGGGGCTTTCCATGAGCAATTGCCAGGCTCACCCAAAACCTGGGACATCAGGATGTTGGAGAATGCCCCTACCCGAGCAGCTGGTGTGGTACCAGGATAGCAGGGACATATTGTCCAGCAAACAATCCCAAGGCTTTAAAAGCTATTTTTTTTCCTTTGGGAAGAGGCAAGCGGAAGAGAAAGGCTCTGGCTTTGTTTCTAACCTTCAGGGTGTGGATGTGGAGTGTGGGGGAAATCAGTGGGATGAACGCCACCCAGACATGAACGTGCTCCTTGTCTTGCAGAGGAAAAGAGCTAGAGCTTGGGACCAGGATCTCTGGGGCATGTGAATAGGGTACTCAGGACTTTGTTCAGGTATGGTTGAAATAGATCCATAAATGGACAGCCCAAAGCTCTGTGAGACCAGGGCCAGGGTCTGGCCACCCTCATGGGGAAAACCTTGTCCTTAGAGCAATTTCCCAGATCCTGCTGGGTGCTGCCCTGCCCCTCTGTGCACCCCAGGCATCTCCAACCCCTGATATTGGTCATGTCTGCTGTTCACAGCTCACCAGCCCAGCAGAAGAGAGGCTGCAGAAGACTACAGCAACAGCCATGCTAAAGGACATATCAGGATGGGGAACATCCCATGCAGTCTCCAAACTCCCAGAGCAACTGAAAAGCAGGTAGGTAGGTCTGAGTGTAAATGCATCCACTTGGAATGCAAAATCAAGAAGGCCAAAAGGAAAAGAGAGATGATTCAGTGAGCAAGGCAGTGAGAGCACATGGGGAGCAAGGGGCAAAGCCAGGGCTGATGCTGTGGGGTGGAAAGGGGAAACCCTTGATGGATACTGTGCTGTCAAGGGCATTCACTGCCACAGTGCCTCAGCCCAGACAAGCCCAGGTGTGCAGTCAGCACCGGTGAGAGGCAACAACCCTGGCAGGAACAGGGCTGGGGAGCCTGGAGAGATAGAGCAGTGCAGGCAGGCCGGGTCTGGCAGCCCTATGCTTATATAGGCAGAGTGAACAGCAGGAAATACAGGAGCAGGAGGGATGCAGCCAAAATCGGGGGACTGGGACAGCAAAAGGGCAATGCTGTGTGGCTTTTTAAAAAGAGCAGAAAACCAAGTGCTCAGTGCTACTTTGGACCCCTGGGAAACACCAGGACAAGCAGCAAAGCAGCCCAGCATCCTGCAGGGAGGCACACTGGGGAGCAGTTGCCAAGTTCAGCTTCCAGGGGCAAATTGTGATAAACCTGGTCTGGTTCTCTCCTCTGACAGAAGAACAGGAAACACAGTGTGTATACTTCATGTTCATAAGACTTTGACACAGGTCCATAAAAAAATCTCAGCAGCAAGCTGCAGATCATATCCAGCCTAACCCTGGTGTGAAATGAGTGCTGGTCCCAGCTCAGCCTTCAGGCTGTGGCTGCCAGCAGGTGAGATCACGGGATACACGACTGCAGGCACAATAGGAAGACAGGAAATGTGGGGGTTATGTTGGAAGGCAGACTCCTAACCCTAAAATCTTCCTCCATGCCCCCCACACCGAGAAATTGGATAAACAGGCCTGGGGAGCAGGACATCATGGAGCACATCCCCACCCCGGCAGCATCCCAGCACAGCCAGCACATCATATAAACAAGGAATTGCATAAACAAAGAAATGACTCACTTGCAAGAAGCAATTTTTGGGGGAGGGACTTGACATGCTCATAAATCACTGCAGAGCAGGGGGCTAAGAGTAAAAAAAGGGGGAAACACAAAGTTGGGATGTGTAACTGTGAGAGGACTGTGGAGATGCTGGAGGCGGCTCTGCCCTTCTCCACAGCAGCTGGGAGCAGTGGCTGGAGAAGGCATTTGTGTGTGTACATTGCCCTTTGGGCTGGTTGGAGAGGATCCAGATAAAGATGCTGGAGACCCGGAAAACATGACCACAAGAAAATGCAGCAAATGTGGGACTGTTTAATTGGTAGGAGGGAGTGAAGGGGGCTGCAGCAGCAGTCTGCAGGAGTGTAAATGATTCCTGCAACAAGGAATCTGCCCATGCCAGATAACACAAATAGAAGTAGGCTTAGATTATGACAGGGACAATCAAGGTAGGCAGTGGGAATAATCCTTCCAGTCATGAGAGGAAGGGGCTGGAGTCTCCATTGCTGAGGTTTCTGAGAGAGCTGGGCCCACAACAGTATGCCATTACCTGGTATTAGCATTAGCTGGTCCCAAAGGTTCCCTTGTTTCCAGGATTTTACCATTTCTAGGCACATGCATATGGAAAACCCTTATAACAGGGGCCTGTCTGCCTTTATGGCCTGTGAAGTAAAGGTAGAACTGGACAAGAGACTTAAAGGGATGAAAGGGTCTGCACGGGTGATGGGGGCACCACTGTCACCATCCCACAGAGCCACAGAGGTTGGTGCTGGGGATACCAAACCAGCTTCCCCCAGGAACTGACAGATGAAGAAGTCAGAGGAATTAATTGTTGTGGTAAAACAAAGCAGATGAAGTTCATGTGGGCAGCAAACCCCCTGCCATACTGGGTGCTCAATGAGAGCCTGGGGAAAGAGGAGCCTGGTGGGGAAACCTGATTGGAAGCAAAATCAGTTGGAGACAATGAGAGGAAAATGTGCCAGGGGAGAAACAGTGTTTATAGAGACAAGGGCTGTGTAATTTGAATTTGTGAAATAATTTCTATTGTCTCAGTCCAGGGGCAGTGATGGCCGGTCGCTCTGCTTTAGTTGCATGCACTGGATGAGCAGAGCTCATGTGGAGAGTGGTGATGGATGTTCAGGGACCTGGCTAATGATGTTAAGCACCCTTCACCCTCACTAATTGGAGGAGTGCTTAGAAGCACCTCCAAACTGGCAGCTCCAAAGTAACAAGAGCCACTAAACTTGAACAAAAAGTTAAGTCCCAGGGATGTCACTGGGAAACTGCTGGGGGTGAATCTTTCTCCTCTCAGGTAAATCTGCTGTTCACAAGATGCCCCCGGGATTAGGTCTGACCAGATGAAGGCAACAGTTCCTGCCACAATAACTGACCACGGCAGCACCACACGGGATCCGCAGGGCCAGTGCAGCAGGGGGCAGAAGGTTGCAGGACACCACAGCTGCCTGCTCAGCCCTTTTCCTTAGTCCAGGACTGCAGCTGCAGAAGAGCAGCAGTAAAAGAAGATTAAGCTCTTCAAACTTCAAAGTTTCATGTCTAATTTTTGCTCCATACTTGCCTGCAGGATAAGGTGGACTGTGATACTCTGTCCTGCGGATGGCCTTGGGGGACAGCGTCCCATGGGGCACGTGGGGTCCTGTGGGGAAGGAGGCTCCCAAGTCCTCTCTGTGTGATCCATTACAATCTTACACCCGTGCCATGAGCAGGGTGCAGTGTTGGACAGCCCCCAGGTCTACAGCACGGACAAAGCACAGAGGTCACACAGGGACAGGGTGAGCGATGTCCCTATGCACAGCACCTTATCTCCCCTGACATCAATTACCTGCAGCAGCAAAGCCCAGGTAACCACTTAATAATCCCAAATAATCTCACAGGAAAATTTACAATAGCAATCACATAATTTATCTGATAGAAGCTCCTGAGGGCAAGGGAATTTCCTCAAATAACCACAATTTCCTCAGACATCCACAGAAACCTCTGTCCTTGAACAGGGAGTTTCCAGCTGAAGCCTACCTTGCTGACTCCCTAGACCAAGGCCAAGGGAACACGAGTCTGTTGGATCCCCAGCGTCTCCTGCACAGGCTGGAGATTGACTGCATCTGCCACAGCTGGGCTGAGGGAACGCAGACAGGATAACCCTGCAGGCAACATGCAAAACCAGGGCCAAGAGGCATCTGGGTTGGAGCACCTCCAATCCCACAAGCAGTTCAGCCACCCCTACAGCTGCCCATGGAGGAGCCTCCCACCTCCTCACTGTTGGCTCCACTGAAGGGCACCTGGCACACGGAAGTTTTCACCTGCATGTCCCCCTTGACCAGGCAGCTTGGGGGTCATTGCCCACTATCAAGTTCTCCCAAGCAAATCCTCTCAAAAGACTTTTGCAACTATAACTGATGCTTTTGCTGCTGGTGTGACTTCAACCTCCATCTCCAGTCTCTGACATGGCCCTGACTCCTCCCCTGAAAGGGACCCATGACTGCAGCCAAGGGACTTGTACACAGGGAGGGCCACCAGCAGAAGCAGCAGGGATGCATCTGCTCTGGAGATGTAACAGCATGAGCAACAAGGGCTGGTAAATCTCCCTGCAGTCCATCTGCAGAGCCATGGCCAAGCCTTTCTGGGTGCTGGGTCCCAGGTGGTTCTCCCTGCACCTGGCACTGGGCCCATGGACGCTCAACTTTAGAAAATATTCCCTTCAAGAGTGTGAGATGGTTGATGCAGGCAGAGATGGGTTTAGCTAAAGGATTTCCCAAAGAATTGACCTTCACTTCAAGTAGAGTAAGTCTTTGCCAAATAAAATGACTTTTGTGACATTCCTGAGTCAGCTTAAAGGAGTTTTTCTAGGAGAGCATCAGACACATTAGCTTTTACTTTAAAGGACGTGATTTTATGTGACCTCTGGTAATTACTCCTTATTCCCCCTTTGAGCCCCAGGCTAGAGACCAGCCCCTGAGATGGTTTCCAGACACAGGGCTCCTGTACTGAGGTATGTGCACAAACCACTGGCCACATTGAGTTTCCATCACCATCTGCACTATGGATGTAGCAGAAGAGCAAAGGCTGAGCAGACCAACAGCCTTGTTACACTCAAACTCCAGTCTGAAGTGGTAGATTGGCACTTTCTGGTTGTGTCTGTGTATGGGAGAGTATGCTTGAGGATGCTTGAGCTGACCTGATTGCCAGGTGCAGCATGCCTGGGCTGCCTGCAACGCTGCACTATGGCCGGGACATGGTCTGTTCATGCTGATGACTCCAGCACAATAATCCCAGTGGTTTTGCCCAGGTTTCTTATCAGCATGAGCAATCTGTCTTGAAATCTGCATCTGGAGAAGAAGGATGCAGTAAAACCAGAACTGTCTGTTGGTGTACACCTTAACATATCTCATTTATGGTCCATTTGGAAACTACCTTGAGCGTCCACTATAAAGTCTGCAGGACAGCTTGTGGACAGCTTCTGGAAAAATGTACCCTTCTGCCTTGCTTTACAAATGGATCATCAAAGAGGAATGAGAAAACTGAAGCTCCTGGTCCTCAGTTCCTTCTGACCTTCATTTGGAAAGCCAGGATGGAGGTCAGACAGAGCATCTTGGTGGCTATGAGAGTGAAGCTTCCCCTCCAGCCTGGACTTGGTACTGTGTGGCCATTCACTGGCATGGGAGGATGCCTGGTAGAAAGGAGCTGAGGGATCCTTGTGCTGGGACAAACGGGACAGCCTGGGAAGACCATTCTGTGTGTAAAAGCTCCAGAGCCCCAACAAAGCCACTGGCTTGTAAGGAGACCACAGGTAACCATTAGAGACACAAAAACCTCCCCAGAACCAGCCAAGTGAAGGATGCTCCAAAATGTGCAAACATACAGAAGGCCACAACCAGCCAGGGGTTGCTATATCAGCAGCTGAGACTACTGAGTTGGAAAAAGCCCTCCATTTCTCTACCACAAGATCCCTATGGCTACCAGCAGTTAGCTGCTCCCTTAATGGTCTCTTCAGCCAGCTTCCAAAACCTGCCCTGATCCCGGGTGAGGGCTGCCACCACATAGATATCTTTATCTCCCTGGGCTTGTGCCATGGGAGATCAGCCAGAGGGAACCCCATTCATTTTGCCTGCCCCTGTAGAAACCCAGCCTGCCCTGCAGGCAGCTCTGGAGCATCCCTCTCTGTAAGAGAACAAGATTAGCCTGAAAACACTTGGCATTTATTCAGCCTCAAGGGACTCTGTCCTTTCTGTTGCCAAAGTTGTCCTTGTGGCCACCAGGGCCTGTCCCTGTGGTGGCAGCACACCTAGCACAGTGGATGCCAGAGGGTAGCCCAGACCTGTGTGTGCCAGCTGGGCACGTGCACCCGCCCGGTCCATGTGCTGCAGCCCCGAGGCTTGCCTGGCAATCTGTACTGCTGCTGCATCTTAAACGGGGATTGGAAATCTGCAGGGCTCCTGGTCAAGACAGGCAGTGCCTTTGGCACTGGTCTGCAGGCACGGGCTGTGCCGTGCCTCTCAGCCCAGTGCTCCTGGGTGGGGAGGTTGTACCTGCTGCTGCAAATTCTGGTCCTGAAAAAATCAGTGACATTTGTGAGTGGCATGAGATGTTGGAGGTTCCCTGTCCCTGGTGGCAGCTCAGCTCTTGCTGCTCCTCACACCTGGTGCAGAGCTGCATGCAGGGGCTGCCAGAGCAGAGTCACTGCCCCAGTGACACAGGGAACATGATACAGGTCACTATCACCCACCTGGGCACAAAGCCTAGCAGCCTGTGCCCAACTCCCTGCAGACTGTGTGAGTCCTCAGGACCTCTCTGTAAGGAGAAGCACATCCTGGGTGCCACCAGGTGACAAATTGATGCTGCTTCTCCCGCTTCAGGGACGTTGGCCTGGAGAGAGGCACAGGTACCCCAAGAGCTGATGTCCAAGCAGGAGAGCAGGCTGAAGGTCAACCTCTGCCTTTCCCCCTGCTGGTCTGTGAAAGCCAACAAAGTGTCTTATTGCTTTAGTATTATCTGTTTTCTTTGCATTTCCTGACGTTGCCTGGCTGATGCTGTGAGTAACCACCTTCATTTGCATTTTGCTTTTCCTGATTCCAGGTAACATTGGTTTCAAGGGAAGTACATAACAGTAATGAGTTTCTCTTTCGGGGTGGGGGACACCTGTAAATCAGGGCCACTACGGATGTTTGTGCATATGGTGTGCAGTAGCCTCCACACAGCACGTTGCAGGTAAGGATGCAGGTAAGGATGCAGGCAAGGATGCATGTTGGTACAGAGCTAGCTGTGGTCCCTGGGAGAGGCAGGTCCATCTGGGCAGTGAGGTATGGAGGGTGTCCTGAGCCAAGGAGTTTTCACAGAGAAGACTGCCACAATCCCTATTTGTAAATGCCAAATTGTCAGAATTTAAAAAACAAACAAACAAAAAAAACCCCAAAAAAACCCACCACCACAATGAATTAATAATAATTTTTCAAATCAGATCAGAGGAGAGTGATCCCAAAGACTGCGCACAACAATGACTGCTGGCAGCAAGCCTGTGTTCCAGGTGATGCTCGGTCCCAGCTCTGTTCAGCTGAGCATCCTGCCCTCACAGCTGTTACAACCTGAACCCGGGGGGATTTGGAAATAGCCAGACTCAGGATTTAATCCTGTTTTCCAGAGAGGCTGAGGAAGGTTCCAGTACTTGCATCAAAGGATGCTGAGGTCACACAAAAACAGAGGTCATGCTGGCCTTGTGAGGGGACCAAGTGGGAAAGGTCCCAGTTTGGACACGCTCCTCAGTCCTGTCTGGGTGTCACTAGCACAGTGAATTACTGGCTCTGGGACAGTTCAGTTTAGAAAATCACCTTGTCTAAAACACAGCAATTCCACTCTGTAAATTGTAAACAGATGTGGCTTGGATTAAGACTGAATTGGCAGATGAGTTTCTGTTACAAAATCATACATTCTTTTTTTCACCCAGTATTGGAACTCACAAAATTGAGACGCTTAGAGAGGCATCAGTGATGGATGACCAAGGTGGGCAAAGGTGGAGGAGCTGGGCTGGTTTCTCCTGGTGAAGAGGTACCAGGAACTGATCCAACAGCAAGTTGTAAGTACTGATAAGGCAGTTTTAAGGATGACGGACTCAAATCCTTCTTAGCAGTGTCTGGTCATACATTAAGGAGCAGTAACCACAAAGTCCTGAAAGGTTAAGGTGGGATATTGGGATGGTGCAGCCTTGACAGAGGTCACCAGAAGGGTGGGGATGATGACTAAAGATTTTTAGCTTTTTAATATAATTGTAACATTTTAATATATTTGTAGCTTTGTAGATTTTAATGTATATAGCTGTATAGCTTCTAGCACTTTCTCACACTTTAGAACTAGTTAACAAGTAGATACCCTTTCCCACATATTATGCTACATTCTGTTTGGTCTTATTTTCAGGGAAAATAATTTCTAACAAGGACATCCTGTTTTGTACCAATACCTGGGTTGAAATAATAACATACTTCTAGACATAACAAGATATAGGGCTGAGAACCCTTGGAGGGGGGCTCCAATGGGGCAGATCCATGGGTGAGTTACCAGGGCAACCATTCTCCTATTGGATGCACTTGCTAGATACGCTTAATAGTTAAACTTTAAAAAATGGTGAAAATTCAATACTGCACGTGCACAGGTATAATTTGTGCACCTGAAAGCTTTCATTAAAGAACTGCTCTTCATGTTACCCACTTTAATATTGTTTGGAAAGTTTTTCTTTCAATTTTAGGCAACCGGGGAACGTCTGGCCATGGAAGGTGCTATGGCTCAGGTAGGCAGAGCCATGGCTGATCTCATCTTGTGTTGATCACCAATGTGGTGCTGGGAAGAGACCTCTGGAAAACCCCTACACAACCTCCTATGGTCCCTTTCCATCAAAATTCCTGCGATTTTGTAACAAAGGGGTTACATGTCTTCCCAAATGATACTTGCCAGGTGACTCTGGCAAGGGATTTTGTTTGTGCCTTGCTTTATGAGTCCCTAACTGCTGGCTAGTCCATTTTACATGTACAGCAATGAGTAACTTCTTTTGAGACCAACTAAGCAAGAAGTGGTTTATCTGGAAATAAGGTGATTTCGTTTCCTGGTCATAAAGTACCAATTAATTCCATGTTTACAGGCATTCTTCACACTGAGGCTGAAGTGCTGCTGTGGAGAGAGAGGGAAGGTACAGCACAGGATGGTGTTGGCTGGCCAAAGGTTGCCCGGTGCAGGATGATCAGGTACAGGCATTGCTGGTGGCTAGAGAAGGAGGAGGCAGGACTAGGGAAAGGGGAAGGCACTGGAGAGGAATACTGCTCACGTGCTGGCCTTCTGTAAGCAGAAAGAATCTGAACCTGGGGACAGGAGAGACAAAACATACATGTGAGATCTCAGCAGTGTCCACCAGTGCCATCCATGGGCAAGGAGCCAGACTGAGTGAGGAGAAAGGATGGAGGGTGGAGATGTAGGTTGGAGCAAGCAAGTAATGATAAAGGGGAATGCTGTGGAGAATGAAGTCCTGCTTCACTGTGAAGAGCACAGTGGTATACTGGTCTGTGTGGGGGACTTGGAGGAGGCATGGAATGGGCTGGGTATAGCTCCATGATGGATCTGACCCTTGGCTGTGTTTAATCTACAAGTGTGCAGTGACAGGTACCTGCAAAGGACACCAGCACTGCTCAGTGGTGCTGCCCAGCACACCCCCATGACCAGTGGAAGAGCTGTGTAGCTCAGGGGAGGGCATTTGGGGAAAGCTGGGAGGCATAAAGGGAATGTGCCATCTGGACAGCACAGGACATCAGTGCCAGCTGGTGTTGAACAGGCCAGGACTTCAGCACAGGGCTGTGCCAGCTTCCCATGGGGCCTGGCAGGCGGGATGGCTGCATGAGAACTGCCCTGCACTCGGTTAATCAGCCTGAGTCTCAGCAGAGCTAATTAGCTGCAATAGTGTTTCTTTTGGTGCCAGAGCATCTTTGCATCAGCAGGGAGGATGGAATGACTCCACACTGCCAGCCCTGCTCCTCTTCCCCAGCAGCTCCCACTTTTCCAGGCAGAACAGCAGGCATGGCATTGTGGGCCACCAAGGTGAGGGTGCTGCTGATCTGGCTGCGGGGTGCTGAGGCAGAGGAAGGGCCATGGCTGCTGTGCAAAGCCCTCAACGCTGTGTGACCAGAAACAGGCATCCCAAAGAGGTCTGGTTTTGAGGAATTCCAATGGAAAACCCACCTCGGCAGGCTTGGCTACCAGTTAACTGGTGCTGGACCCGAACCTTGCCGGTTGCTCCATGCCAAGTTTCTCCCTGGAGAGATGGCTCACTCAGCCCATGCCTTGAACCTGCTTCCAGCCCATCTCCTGGAGCACCCCTCTGGGGAGTGGCATTCCGTGAAGCATCCCTCTGGGCAGCGGCATTCTCACCTCCCGAGGCGGCTCCCGCGCTTTGCTTCCACGCGAGGTCGCCCGCAGATGCCTTCGCACCTCGAGGCCTCCGGCGGCCCTTGGTGGCAGCGCCTGCGGGGACGGGGTAGACGCAGCCTCGCAGCAGGGTCGGGCGGGGTGGTGCGGGGGTCGCGGTGCGGGCAGGTCACAGTGTGGCCAGGTGGAGGTGTGGTGCAGGCGAGTCGCGGTGCGGAGCGGGCGGGTCACGGGGCGGGGCCCGGGTCCGGTTCACATCCGGGCAACGCGCGGCGAGCGCGGACGTGGAGCGCGCGGGCGGGGCGGCGGCGGCGTGCGG
>WBMZ01000879.1:0-102164 GCA_013400975.1 Atrichornis clamosus
TATATATATAAAATACATATTTAAAGAATGATTTCTTTGGTCTGGTAAGGTGAATAGAACATACCTGTTATGTATGTTTTGCTATCACACACAGACACAAGGGAAAGATCTTCCCATTCATACATTAAGGTTCCAATTTTTATATGTGTCATTTAAACTTTAGCTAGCAAAACAGAAGGTTGAGGAAGAAGTGGTTACTAGCCTTTTAAATTTGACACCTCCTTCTCTGGAGATCCAAAAATAGGGTCAAACATTCACACGTGACAGGTTTTTCAAGGGAAAGCAAAAAATTGTGTCAGTGGGCTAAGGGTCAGAAATTTGCTGTCACCCATTGATGCTGGGCAACGTTGACCCATTTTTAACAAACAGCATCTCAGCAGAACTTAAGAATAATTTACACTGTAAAGCCACAAAGATGACTGTTGTGCAGACAGAAACAATACCTCCCAGCAATCTGAGGGATGTTCACAGCCAGCCACACGCATATCTAAGAACAATGCTTTATTTCAAAAGTTCATTATCTTCTGTATCATGACATAATGTCAAGATAATTCAAAACTTTTAACTCAAACTTTTAATTCAAAACCATAGTAACTCAAATTAATAATGAAATCCATTATCCTGGCATTTCATTTTTACCGGCATGCCTTCATCCTAGCCTTTTAAAGTAAGCTCCCTTCTTCTCATGTTTGTACTAATAATTTCATTCATTTCAATTAACACAACCCTAAAAACTTCAAAGCATCTTGACTGAAATTCTGAGTTCATTTAAATCAATTGTCATTTTCTGCAGTGCTTTAATGGGCCAGGCTTTCATCATTGTCTCTTAACAGAGGTATTCTAGGTTGTTAAAATATTTTATTTTCCCACTTACATTTCTACTCTTTGGTATATTAAATGAAGATCCTGGATTAGATGATTTCAGACTTCTGCTGTGCATTAGACACATTATCTAGTTTGCAACATTACACTTAAATTACTGTGCTAAGCTTGACAACACAGGTACAATAGATTTAATACAGGGAGTGGCAACAAAACCAGAGGCCCTCTCACGCAGCAAAAATATGATTTCAAACAGAAAAATCCTGTTAAAGAACTTAATCCTTAGTTTACAGAACTTCACATTCAAGATTTTGGAAAATCCAGGTTTATGGTTCTATATGAAACCTTGTATTTGACATGTGCAGATTCCTGAAGACAGGAATCAACAAGGCTGAAATCTTCTCAACACCGAGCACAAGGATTTTACTTTTACCAATATCAGTACCTTGAGAACTAAACCTTTACCAACATTATACTGCTTTACCAAGGATTTTCAGTGACTGTCTTCTCAAATACTTCGCTCTTCCCCTGCCACCCCCAAATCCTATACACCACATTTTCATCAGCAGGTCTTCAACTCTTCACTTGTGTCTCCAAGACTACTACTGCATAAACTACAGATTACCTACTACATTAGCTAGCAGCTAACTTCCTTGATATCAGAGTGATGGTTCCATGAAAGCAGAATAGAGTGATGGTTCCATCTTCTTTCTTCTCTTCTCTCAGTTCTTCCAGAACCCGGGGAGTGCTCCAGCCTCAGGTGATGCCATTTCAGGGCAAGGAATTAGGTCAGTGGGACAAGCGCTTAGTTCCAGCATGAAAAGTGTATTATAGCCTTGCTTTTTCCCTAAGCCTAAGACTTCAGATGTGTCAGAGATGGTAGAGGAACATTACGTTTATGACAACTCACATATCTCCAAGATTTAGTAAAGAAGGTACTGCTACTTTTGTTTCAGCAACAGCAGTGCTTATACCTCCCAGGGTCCAGGAGGCAAGCTGCCAAAGTTTTTCACCGAAACAATGGTAAAATAAAAACGTCCTTTCAGTGACAACTCATCAAAAGTCTGAGGAATGTAATGGGTGACACAAAAGGCAGCTTTGTAGCTTCAGGGCTACTTCCCCCATGAAATATCAAACAACTGCAGCAAGTGAAGGAAGTATGAAAGCTTCTCACTGTAAAGGTCACAAGTCTCTCTTATACTGCAAAGTATTAGGCATGTCTAACACAAAAATTGTTACTATTTTCTCCTATAGTGATGAAAGAATTAAGAACAGGCAAGATTGGTAAAATAGTATTTACAAAGCTTTGCTGGGAACATCCACAGCTCTGCATTTCATAAAATCGTATGGAAAAATATTGATAATAGCAAATGAGAAGAAAGCAGTACATATTCTGTAAAAGGAACATACTCTTTTTTCTAATGAAACACGGAATATTTGAATAAACTAGCTTTTCTGTACACAGTGGAGCTCTTTGGAGGTTAACTCCATGCTAACTGAAGAGGAACATTGAGTTTATAATCTGTTGTATGCTCTCACTTGGCTTGTGAGAGCTTGGCTCTTTAACTATTACAACTTTTTAATAGATCCAATATATGAACACCTTCAGAGCTAACATAAGGTGAGTAAAAGGCCTGCTACCTGGTAGACTGAATTATAGCAAGGAACATCTGTGAAGAATAGTTTCTCGGCCCCTTCCAATTCACAAGCCATAACAGTCTTTTCTGGAAATTATTAAAGCTTTTGATGCCTATTTAATTTCAGTCAACAGAGAGGAATGCACACAAAGAAATCTTGCCTCCTAGACAGCACAACTGGAGAGGCTTATTTGTCCTTCTGAACAGAGTGCTTTACTTTTACAATATCTTAACATTTCTGTTTCCAAGGTTTTCAGCCTTACAGCTATTTCTAATAAGGCATTGACAATAACTCCAAAATAATTATAAGCAACTCCATTGGATAATCCATGAAATAAACTGATGTGAAGAGCAATTTTGCTGTCAGTCACAGTTATGGACAAGAAGTCAACTTGTGAAGCAATCACACCTGTCCTGACAACAAGTCATTCTACTCAATCAGTGCTGTAATGTTGAAAGTTTCAGTTGATATTGCTGAAATAATTATGCCTGAAGATCAAACTGATGGATCAGGCAAAACTACTCCTCTGCACTAGAAGTATGCATCTTGTTAGGATAGTAGGCACTTGGTTTACAGCCAAAATCAACTTTTCTGAGCAAACTTTTCAGACATGGTAGCAAAAAGAACACATTAAAAGTCTTAATTACTGCAAAATTTAGTGAGGGTAAAATGATTATGGAATCAGGTTTCACAAGAAAAAGTCCTGTCTTATTTCCCTAAGTAATTTTTTAAAAAATCTAAATCTTTTTTTTTCAAACTGATTTCATGGCATTGGTTGCTCAGGGAGGTTGGAGAATGAATGCTGCTGCTGCAAAGCTCATCTGTCTGCTAAAGGGCAAAGTCAGTGCGATACTAGGGAAGAAAAAGCTTGCCCATATGAGGCCCTGTGGTTATTAACAGTTGTGAAGAACACAAAGCTGCTACTCTGATAGAAAAAATAGAAGGAAAAAAAGACATGGAAATAAGACTGTAACCAACAGGGAGGATTTCTGGCCCATAGATCATTGACAACTCTTGATAGAAATGGAACTAAGCATAGACAGATTTTTGAGGGCACCTCTTGCTCAAAAGTGGGTTTTTATCACAGAGCTTTTGCTATAGAGGATATTCTGCCTTCTGAATATTGTTATGTTATTTTTCCTGCTCCAAAATAAGCCATGTACAGTTAAGTCATAGTAATCATTACACAGTAGCAAATCTGCCAAAATTCTGAATAAAATGGCAAAAGCATCCAGTACTTCCCTTCACAAGTGTTTCAAGAGGAGAGAGTAATGAGAATACAAAGAGTATTGGGTGACCACATGTGGAAGTTTACAGGTTAATTTCTAGAACAACCTAAATCAGGACAATTAGTAGATTCCAGTTGTGACTGACAACTTAGTGCTTTTGTTTTCCTTTTCTTTCTTTTTTTGCTTTTAATGTCTGGAATGTGTATATTTCTCAAGTTAACTGCAGATGCTAAGTGACATCCCACACACAAGGTCCACTTGTACTGGAGCTCCATATTATCCTTAACTGACTTTATCTTCAGGACAATACCAATAACTAGTGTCCCAATTTTATAGGTAATGAAACAACACATGGAATAAATTAAATAAATTCATGAAATAAATGGAATAAATGAAATGTGGCCAAATACATACAACACTTGAAATACATACTACACTGAAACACATACAACACTGAAACAGTATTTAAAGACCCAGTTTACTGTCCTAAGAAATGAAACTACTTAGTCTGCCCCACGTTAGAGTACCTCCATTGGTTTTACACCAACAGACAGGTCAGATCCACTGCACAGTTCTCATTCTTGTGACTATTAAACCAGTACACACCTCTCAGTCCCTTCAGAGCTGACAAGGGCCACCAGCTTTACTAGCTAATTTCCTGACATAACATGTTTGAGAAGCAGGAGTTATAGAGCACTTAGAAGAAGGCAGGAACTAGATCACAAAACAGTTAATGTGTTAAAAGGTGCAACAAACCTGCAGATGATATTCCTTGAGTTCCTTTCAGCATCCCAAGCTTCCCAAAATACTTATTAATGTCACTTTAAAATGTTCTAATTAGGTGATCTAATGATCCTTTATATAACTTTACATTTCTTAGATTATTGTAGTAGTGTAGCAAATGCTTTATTTTTTAATAACAGAAGACACTTGTATAGTATTTTGGAGATATTTTACTATTTTAGAGAGCAAGGGGAAAAAACAACAGTAAATCACCCAGCACCTGCAATAACTAGATAAGAGAGCAACAATTAATCCCTAGTATTAAAATATTTTGCCTCTCAGAAAAAGCACGAGAACAACTTCGATAATCAAAATTAAGAAAGTGTACCACATGCCAAAACAAGTTTATCGCAAAATATCATCTGAATCCAATCACTCTTCCATATTGTGTAACATTTCCCAAGGCACGAACAGGGCTCCCTTCTTGGTATAGCCTGAGTTTTCCTTTTCAGTATGCATAAATGAATGTCTTCCAAACCTCTCTACTCTCCTTTACTCTTGTAGCTTTTTCCCCTCCTTAAATCACAGTCTCTCACAAACAGGAACGTAGATTCCTATGCAGCAAACAGATGCTGACTGACTATACATTTGCTCTTCTTAATTATCTCTCACGGACATTTAAAAGCAGTCCCCCTGTTCCTGCGGCTCCACAGACCACAGGTGGGAACCTCCCCTGTACACTTCCCTGAAGAGTTTTCAATCTTCTGGTTGGTCCCATTTGTAATTTCTGGTTTACCAGATTTTCCAGACAGGTCTTATTTTTTTCCTCCCAACCCTCTCAGAACACGAGACCAGAAGAGCTTCAGGCATCAGTCCAAGATTTCCAGAGGCCCCACAGCCTGGCCAGCATGCCAACAATCTGTGCGCACACAGTAAGGACATCTGATGCACTCAGAACGTGTGGGACTCACTGCATAGGCAATATGGAACACATATGCACATATTTCCATCCTAAATCCTACATAATACACCTCAGATATTTCCCTCTCTTTTTTTCTTCATGAGGTCAAATGGAATTGTTGAAACTCTGACGGATCCTAGCGTTCATTATAAACTCATTCCCTCTGATACACCAAACATTTTCCTGTGACATTTGCTTTCAAAGGCATCTTGGTATCTGCTTATACCTTTCACACATTTCCAGCTTCCATAACTGCATGTTAGTCTGGAAATAGAATGAGGTGACAGTGCACTACTCAGGCTTTGAATTACACTTTCTCTACACCTAAGTCTCATTTAGGCTGGTAACTGCAGTTACCACATGGCCATTTTTGACATTTCCTCTGACTTCTAATTTAGACAAGTGCAAAAAAGGTAAATAATAGAGATTTCTCAGGTTTCCAGATTTAATTCTTCACAATAAATAAACCCATCCATTACTGGTGCAGGACAGTCCTGTAGCCTTGTTTAATGGGGGGTTGAATGATCACTTTAAAAAACTCTTCTGTCAACAAAATCCAAACCATCTAAAATACTGTAAGTCATCTGATGCCATTTATCAAATATACTATTACTTTAATTAAGGCAAGTGGTAAAGAGAGGTAAGATAACATGCTCGTTTGATAGCAGTGGTAACTATACAAGCTGCAGCTTGATAAAAACAAGTCTTAATTATGTTATTACCTCGATATGCTACAAGATGCCCCAGAATGAATCATATTGGAGACTGCCACATGCTTTCTTAAAAACCTATGATGAAAGACTTCTTACTACTTGCTTTACCTACTAAAACATTCTTTTCTAATCTGATGTTCCCAGAGCAAAAAAAAAAAATCTGATTAATGTCTCCTTTCAAGCTCAAAGCCAGCTTAACTTTTCCTTCATTTTATCACAGTCATTTCCTTTAGTTTCCTTAAAATTAAAAGTGCATTAGTCTTTGCCCATACATGAAAGGATCACTGTACCTTGCCACTTACTTCAACCTTGTTTCTTTAGTATTTTGAGCATTAAGGCATTTTCTGTTGTGCTAGAGACTTCCTAGTTGTTCAGTGCTTTCCTTGAAGTTTCCATGATTGCAAGCATTTTACATTTTTGTAGTTACCTGGTTTCACTTGAACCTTGTTCAAGTTACTTTTATTTGCAGGTTGTATGTCTTTGCTAGAGTATTAGGACCTGATGAACACACACAGGCAGATTCTATTTTGAATTATGATGCCTAAAATGCAGAAAACCTCCACAGGCTACAATGAATTTAGCACAGATTTATGTTGTGGTAACAGAATAGAGAGTGAACTTTGGCTTCTACAACACAATTTTCCTGATTTGCATTCATCTGCTAAGTTAGTTACTTGTAACTATGGTAGCAGATATATATATGAAACTTTATTAACATGCAGAGCTTACATTATAAACATTCGCAGTTCAGAAAACTAAATATTATTCCCCATGAAGTCCTAACTGGGGCTTTTTACTATCCTTTTAACATGCACAAAGCAAAAGTTACTTCTGTTTTTCAGCAATAATATTTTCATGATTCCTATATCTCTCTACAACATGATGTTACGTATGTGACGAACAACTACCTGTTCTGCAGGGAAATAAATTAGAAGTAGAATATTTCATTAGTATGAAGAGACAAACTAAATAAAGGAAAAATGTCACTGAAAAACTACCCCTAAAATAATGAAATATGCTTATGTATTGTTTTGTGTAATACACAGTACTTTCTAAACAAACTGTATTTATTCCAATTTTCCCTCAAAGTTAAACCCACAAATTGTGGGTGTGATCAGGACCAGAAATCAAAGAGAAAAATCCTGAATAAGGCAAAAGTCAAATTCTAATTTCATTCTTTGATCTTGTATGAGAATTATTTACATGCAAGCAAGTACACCTAAAGGCTTTATTATAAGAACAAAACCAAATTGGACACCATAGTAGAGAGTGTCCAGGATATTTTGAATACACTACTAATAATTAAATTATACGTGAAACTAAGATAAGGACAAGAGCATTAGATACAGAGTACAGAAAATACATTCAAAATAAAGTAAGATCAAGACTAAGTCAGTAAAAACCTCAGCAAACATATGAATTATGTAGCAACTGTTGGACAATGTTCAGAATGTTGCAGAAGAGAACTGATGACAATGCATTTCTAGTAAATTCAAATAAAAATATTTCTCGCTATGACAAAATTGAAAGAGAAAACACTAAAGCTGGCATGACATTGCTTTTAGCCTTATTGATATTTACTAATCATTAAAAATTATGTATTATCCAAAAAACACAGAAAGATAGCTATGGAAAACAAGCAGCTATATTAAATAACCTGTCTTTTTTTATATAGTTTACTATATCTAATCACCTTTCTTCTAGATTATTGTTTCCAACTCAAGAACAGTTAAATGGGAATCTTATTTAACTTTGGAGTTAGTACTAAAAGCAATACATTAGAGCTCCTGAGAATTATGTAATATTAAGAGATGTTAAAATTATATTTCTTGCACAGAGATTTAAGAGAAAGCTTTAAGAGTTACATCCTTTGCCAAAAACATTCAAGTTAAACCCTCACTAGCAGGCTTAGCTCGTTAAGATGGCCTTTTTTTAAGTGCACATAATGCTAGAAGCAAAACACAAGTCTGGACTCAATAAATGCATGAACATCACCACTGTCATTTTCTTACTCACTTCTTCCCTTTGCCTTAAAGCTGCACATAGATGACCTCCATGTACCTTTTTTCTTTTCTCTTCTGTTCAGCCACATGCTTCTCCAATCCTTCAGTCAGCCTACAAATCTCAACTTGCAACTTTCCTTGCTTTCATTTCTGTATTTTTTATTTTGCTGCCCAAACTGTTTTGAGTTGCCCCTCAGCACTCGCACTGCATGCCAGGTACTATGCAGCCATTCACATCCCTCGTGGGTGATTCACTGGTGTGACACAAGAAATAAAACCCTCAGAAAGAAAAAACTACCTGCAAAACCAGATCTCTCTAAAGTACCCTCGTCCTCTAAAGTTTCATAGGGACTCCTTGCCTGTGTTTTAGTGTAGACTACAGATCCCTCAGGGCAAGAACTAAGTTATTTATGACATAATTAAACAAACAACAGCATTATACTAATTCATCCTTCAAAGAGATACCCTGAGATAATGGTACATATCACTCACCTAAATCTCCAAACAATATACTATCTATCAAAACCAGGTAGCTGTCAGTTGAGGTAACTTCCCTGTACCACACACATAGGTCACTCAGAAATCTGGTCCATTCACATCAGTGTTTTCCACTATCAACACAGTCAGGGCAATTTAAGCATCTAATTTATAGGTGTTTAAGGCAATCCTGCTGGCATTTCCTTTAAAGACTTCAACAAACACAGACTTAGTAGTTAGCAGCCCAGTAGGCATGGTGGCAGATGTGAAGCAGGCCCCAAGAGTCTGCTTCTGCCAGCATGGGATTGTGCCAGAACCATGCAGCGGGTAGGGGCATTACAAGGTGCCATCCCCGGCACCCACCAGAGCAGATACCTTGGGATGCCTCTGTTTCAGCTGAGGCACAGCTCCAGAGGGAGGGTGCTGCCATGTGGGACTCAGTCTGCAGGGTGACACTGGCCTCACTCTGGCTGGGGCACTGAGATGCCAGCAAAAGGAGCTGTGGGAGGAGGTGAACAGAGTCTGTGGCATCATGGGGAACAAACAGAGCACAAACAGGGTCACCTCAGGGATGATGAAGATATTTCTAAAGGACTTTGGGGTACATTACATGTGTCATCCCTCAGATCTGCTACTGAGGAAGTAGGAAGAACTGATTTGGGATATGATAATCAATGGCAGCCTTGGCTGTAACAACCATGAAATAGTGGAGTAACACAGGCAAGTAGCAGAATACAGGTCCCAGGCTTCATGAAAAACTGACTGGATCATGAGGTTCTGAGATCTGGTTAACAGTTTATACAGTAACCTGGCAGCTGGTTACAAGTGCAGTACCACAGAAGCCTGTGAGACCTATCCAACTTAGTATCTCTACCAATGCCAAGGAGGAGGGGATGGAATACCCCTTTGCTATCCCCACCTTCATCAAGTTGTGGATGAGGGAAAACTTGGGTAACAGTTGATATGCTTGATGGTAGAGCTGTCATTCAGACAGAACTAGACAGGCAGGAGGAATGGGCCACAGGAAACTCATGAAATTCAACAAGGACAAATATAAAGTCCAGTAGTTGGGGTGGAATAACCCCCTGTAATGGTTCAGGTCAGAGACTGACCAGCTGGAGAACATCCTGAAGAAAAGGATGTGGTGTTGTACTGGGCATGAGATGGAATATGAGCCAGCAATAAACCCTGGTGGTGGATAAACGACTGACACCATCACCGGGAACACAGTCAGTAGACTGAGAAAAGTGACTCCCCCTTATTTAGCACTTGTTGGACCATGTCTGGGCTACTCTGGGGACCTGAATACATGACAGACTTTGAAAACCTGGAGCAAATTCAGTAAAGAGTCACCAGAATGGTCACAGGCTGGAGAACCTGCTCTGGGAGGGGATGTTGAGACATACGGGCTTGTTCAGATTGAAGAGAAATCTGTGAGCAGCCCCCCAGTACCTATGCAGAGGTGACCATGGCGACGGAGCCAGGCTCTTACACTGGCATACAACGGGAGAGTGAGAGATTATAGGCATAAAACAAAACAAGAAGTGTAATTAGGTATAATGAAAAAGTTCTTCACCATGAGGATGATTTTGCACTGCAACAGGTCAAACAGAGAGGGTGTGAAATCTTTGTTCTTACAGGTTTTCAAAATGTAGCTGGACAAATCCCTCAACAGCCCAGGCTGAATTCATAATGGGCCCTGCTTTGAACAGGAGGATGAACAAGAAACATCTTAAGCTCCCTTTCAACCTGACTGAATATGTCTGCAACTAGTATTTTTCTTTGAACCAGGTGTTTGGTTTTGAAATGGATCAGATTGTCCTCATGTATGATACTTCAGCTTTTGCGGCAGACTTCTCCTGGAGTATACAAAATAAATTCCTGCACAGGAGGATTCCAAATGGAAGTGGAAAACAATAAAGGGATGGGAAGTGTAAGTCTACATCAAATAAGTCAGATGTCAGTTCATTCATTCTCCAAACTTCTTGCTTTATATAGTAGTTGAATAAACAGGAGTTACTTGAAAAAAACACACTGGGAGCCTTTAAAATATTGGTCCATCCAAGTGAACATTCAAACTGAGATGTCAGTATAACATGGTGATTTGTAATTCTCTGAACAAAGGCCCACAGATCATCTCCAAAAACCTGTCAAGAAAGACAATGTCGTACTCATAGGAATGATTTAACCCTAGTAACAGAGGGTCATTGTTTCCCTTGCAGTTCAATACCTAACCCAACCGTGCAGATAGGATACCTGCCATGCATCTCAGAACTTTAATTCTCCAAACAACTGGGCACCAAGGCTGACTGTGCTTCTGGAACTTACCGGGGGGAAAGATGACACCAGCCTGGCCGCCTGCATTTCCTGAACAGGGAGCTTCACAAATCATCAGGAGTAAATGATTTACAGATTACACACACCACAGGGTACCAGCCTTCTCCCTACCAAGCCACACACTTCATAGAAGCATCTGGACAAGTAACATGCTAGAAGAATGCCACTTTAACAGCCATAGCTCTTTCCCTTTTGAAGGTTTACAAGATTACAAGATTTCTGAGCCCATATCAAAAAAACACATAAAACAATTCAAAGGATAGTTTTGTTTTAAAAACAGATCAAACAACACATTTAAAATGTCTAGGTCATATTGAAAAATAAAAGCACAGTCCTCAGAAAGTTTCAATCTGAAGTAACCTTTTATGGATTGGATCATCTGCAGCCACTTCAGGAAAACAAACAAGCTGGTCAGTTGATCATCGTATCTATTGTAAGGCTACTGTCCTTTACAGAACTTGCAGGCAAACATCTTTCTTACAGGACAACTTACCAATGGCCTTTGTGTAATGTCTGGCCCCAAGTAACAGCTCCGGAGCTCTGTACCAGAATGTCACCACAACTGGATCCAAGTCTGCCAATGGCTTCAAAGGTGAGTTAAATAATCTTGCAAAACCCATATCGGCTGGGGAATGGTGAGATAAAAAAGAAAAGAATATCCAAACTTTAATACAAATAAATCAAAATTTAACAGTTTTGTGAAAAAACAATTACAACAAAAGCTGAAAAACATTAAAAATTACAAAGCAAAGTTTCTAACAAAGCAAAAATTACTTGTAACAATAATGGACCAAATTTATCTAAGGCCAAATTCCACTTACTTCATTCATAAGACTGTGAAGGATAATGTTTGACATGTTTTCATCATGGTATTGTAAAACTTTACATAACACAGATGCCTGTTCAATTTTTTTAAAATTGTAACAAACTTGGTTAACTAAAGTCAATAGTAGTAGGTCTCTAATGTACTATTTTTCCTTTATTTTTATACATGCTTACAAAACTGAGTCCTTGTGACTGCTATGTATTTACCCAAAGTGCAAAACCAAAATGACTGCAGTGTAGATTGCTTTGCACTGTTTTTCAAGGCATGCCCCCCCTTGATTTGGAGGAATGAGCTCAGTGTGCACTGTTACAGAGGTGTATTTTAAATCTAAGCATTCATTCTATATAACTCAAAAAAATCTCTTTAGAATGAGCCTTGTAAGTAACAGCAAGGAATGCTAGATGGGAAAGTACAAATTAGGTGTACCATCAGACCTGTACATTTTAAACCCAAAAACTTTTCCATGAACTTGAGTACTGCCACATACTTTATTTTAGAAAGGCAATACCCACACGACTAAAACTGAGAAGGTCATTAGATTTTGGATAAAGACCATCACAGCTACATGTGCTTCCCACCTTGACACCAACTGCGTAGCAAACCTTTGGATCTCTACAAACAAGTGCAGTAATGTTATTTATATAAAAATAAAAACCAAACACAATTTATAAATAACAATGTTATGCTAACTAGTCATAGCAGAAGTCCAAAGAACCCTGGCCATAGCCATTGCTCTCTGTGCTTATTACATTTTTGTTTCATACAGATGCTTTTATATCTCATCAAATATCCTTGACAAGCTTTGGAAATGTCTACTAATACATTCGGAATTTTTTAAGTTTGTAAACTCAGTGAATGAGATTTAAAATTAAACTAGGGGTTGTAAATACACACACTCAAAGAATAATGAAGATCAGTTTCTATCTTACTCTGAAGATGCATTTTTTTCATAGTAATTCCTTAACTGGGCATTTAAATTTTCTCAAAATGTTTACCTATTTTGACTCTTCCTCTTTCAGGACCTTCACCCATTACCAGAATGTTTGCTGGTTTCTGGAAAACAAAAGCAGAATTTTTAGCTGATCAGCCTTTGATGATTACCTTTAAGAACAATAAAATTACACTTATTTTATAATGAAAACATTTCTAGAACTATCCTTAGAAGTCTAAAATTACCATACATTTATGTTGCTAACATTTAGTTTTTATCCCTAGTTACCAATTTCACAACTAGAAAAACAGAAATCTACTTTAACAATTCACAGTAAGAAATGCAATCTTTAACTAAATGTGCATTTCCACTCTTACTAGAATGACTACATTCACTGAAGATTTTTTCTTCTACAGGAAAGTTTTCTATTAGGCTTTTATGCTACACATCAATAGTAGTTCTTGCCAGATGGCAAGAACTACTTTTGCTAGTACAACTTAATTAAAGTGATACCAAATCTTGCACAAAATGCACAGATGACAGTCACTTTTGTTATCATCATATATAACTGAATTTTTAGAGCTGTGCTTGTTTTTAGTGTATGAATGATAAAAATCACATGGGCAAGAGCACTTTTTTCCCCACAAAGTTGATTTCATAGTATGAGAATTCACTTGAAACAGGAGCATTCACAGACAGCTACATCCACAAGTTTTTGACCGTGTAGACGGCAGCTTTACAAGGAGAACAAGACCTTGATAGGCATTTTTTGCAATCCGTATTTGTTTGCAACCAGCCGTTTGTGAACACCACATGAAATCTGCACATGACATCACAGCAATTGTTCTGCAATTAGGATCTAGGTTCCCTCAGATACCAATAGTCATTCCTTGGAAGCTTTTGCCCTATTGTGTTAACAGCTGTAAAAAAGTAAACAAGATTGAAAACATTAAGTGATTTGAATGAAGAGATGCATAACAAAGCTTCAAAGCAGAATTTTTGAAACGTTCATCCAAACAGTAATTATATTTAAAATCTCTAATGCCTGGAGAAGTCTGCTACAACAAGATTTGTTCAAGAATATGAAAGAGATGTCCAGAAAGCCAGCATCAGAATATCACTTAAATTCTCAGTTCCCTGCCACAATTTACCCGAAATGAGACACTCAAACTAAGGCTACTAATTTGGCTCAAAATTACACATCTTTAGCTTTTCTGAAAAAGCAAGCAAACAAACAAAAAAAAAGCACCATACTTCACCTATTCTTTCTGCTTCCTCCAGGAAGCTGTTAATCCTTCCCACCCCACACCCAGTGCTAGACATTGTTTCTTCCCAGCTCCAATAATTGCTTCTCTTTCCAGACGCCTCTTTTATTCCTCCTTTTTTATACTCTAATTCTCAACACCATCCCTGATATTTCATTCCCCAGCATGTATCTGGAACCATTCAAGAGGCAATATGCATTCCCTTCTTGGAGAACACAAGAGCTATTTCAATCGACCTTGAGCAAACACTCACCAGCAAATCTAGGAAAGAGAAACATGATGCTTGCTTTTAGCTGATATTTAATGATAATAAAATCAACACCCCACGGCAATTGTCAAAGTCTGGCTATACATTTATGTATTACCCTGAATTGAATATTCCAGAGAACAAAACAATCCCATTCTGCATATTCAGTAATCAGGCAGCAAGAGAAGCATGCAAGTTCACACTACGTTCTACCTCAGTTATAAATCATGTGGCTACAATTGTCCTAACCAAGAGAGCAGGATTCCAGTTTTCTTCGCAGAATTCTTCCTAAACTTTGCCTAGCAACTTTGATTGAGATTTGAGTATGACGAGTTTGCTGGATTGATGCTCTAAAGCCGATTTTACGAGGTTCAATAAGGCAAAGTGCCAGGTACTGCCCTTAGGTCACAACAACTCCGTGCTGTGCTACAGGCTGGAGTCAAAGTGGCTGGAAAGCTGCAGCTGCAGGCATTGCAACAGGCTGCCCAGGGAACTGGTAGAATCACCATCCCTGGAAATGTTCAAAAAACATGAGGATTTGGCACTTGAGGACATGGTTTAGTTACAGTGTGAGGTTGATGGTTGGACTCAATCTTCAAAGCTTTTTCCAACCTTAATGATTCCGTGATTCTATGAATCAAAATCACTTCAACAGACCTTTATATTCAGGATTGGATTTTAAGCACCACAAAAATGCATTTATTTGTCAAGTGAAGAAAGCTGATAAAAATGTAGTTACTGCACTGATTTATAGGTCAGTTTTTTTCTAATAAAATAATTAGGTTGTAAGAAATAAATATTATAATTCCAGGAGATGTGGTAAGATAAGAATTAAAATAAAAGCAGAAACAACAGGATTATCAAAACACCTCACAAGAGTAATATTTTATCTGTGACAATACAAGATTCTCCAAGCAGCAATTTCTTCACAGAAAACAGGTCCCACCTATTTTTATCTGCTGATATAATCGACAATATTCATAGAATAGCTCAGGCTGGAAAGGACCTCTGGCAATCATCAGGTCTCAAAGCAAGGTTAACTCCAGCAGATTGCTCAGGCCTGAGTCCAGTTGGGTTTTAAACTCCTCCAGGGATGGAGACTTCACAGCCTCTCTCTGAAACTTTCCATGTTTGACCACTCTCACAATAAAAAAAGTGTATTCATACATTAAATTTATGTCTATTACTTCCTGTTCAGCCACTGGATAGCACTGTGAAGAGTCTGGCTCAGTCTTCTTTATTCACACTTACCAGACAGGTATACACATTGGTAAGATCCCACATGAGCCTTCTCTTCTGGAGACTAAATAGACCCAGCTCCCTCAGCCTCAGAAAGACTCCTCGAAACCCTAAACAACTTAGCGGCCCCATGCACACAGGAGATACACTAGGTTAGAATCTATGGAAGCAAGGGACTTGTCCATTTATGCATTTTTTAAGCCAGAATACTTTGAAGAGATGTTGTTCTGATTAAAATTTAAACCTGTACGAATATGCGATCCACAGAGGATCAGAACCCTGCTTAGGCAGCCAGCAGAGAAACAAGCTGATGTATTAACTTAGCAGATGCCAGGTTCATTAGCTCTTGTGAATCCCTCTGAGAAAGTCAGGGGCAGAGGAAACAGAAAAGGAATAAAATGGGAAACAGTTGGAAACTTATTTCCGAAAGAGCAAGCACTTCTCCCGAGGCACCACCACCAATGTGAAGACAGCAGGCATTTCATGGATGGCAACCTGATGCCTGCACAATCCCCACTGATCTGCAGACCACTGCCTCAGTAACAGCTTGCATTGCGGCAACTTCCTGCAAGGTGAGAAGTCTTTGTTTAAACCTGTTCCTTAAGTAACACGAAGCACACATCTGAACTTTTTATTTCCCGCACAAGCACATTAACCACTTAATTATCTACTAACCAGCACATTCTAACTTCCTCTTGCTAATCAGAGATGTTCTGGCTAGGAAAGCACTTTCAATGTACATACACTAAACCTGATGGGACCCATCTTTCTGAGATGCAATATATGAGATAATCAGCTCCTGTACCCATGAATTTTTATTTAATAAAAATAAACAGAGAAGCTTAAAACATAGGTCACATATTTTGTGTTTGTTTTATATAATAATGGCTTGAATAGTGTAAAATAGAACTCCTCCCCTCCCCAGAGTCTTCACAGAACAGACACCATGGTGAAAGTAACACAGCCCTCACAGAGCAGTGGTATTTGGCCAGACAAGCAGAACCAAGGTAGAGCAGCAGAACTTCACATGCTTAGGTATGGAGGAAAGACTTTGGTTTACTTCAGAGGGATTGATTTGGCATCAGAGATCCTCAGGAAACTATGTAATGAACATTTCCATCATGAGGTAAGAGAAAGGACTGCTAAAGGGAAATTCTAACAACTTCTGCTCCTTGGAGAAGGTAGAACGTCTTAATCTAATCTCTTAATACGTAACATTTAAATATCAAAACACTTTACGTCAAAATAGTCACTTAAGAGTTGACTATAAAAGTACAGTCTGGCACACAATAGTTACTGGACAGCTGCAAAAATCAGATTAAAAATCAGGAATTAAAAAGCCCCACATCTCATGTATGTTCAGGCTACATACAAATCATAAGCACCAGTCTAGTTCCTGATACAAATCCTACTGCTATCCACATGATGAAGAAAACAGGTTTTTAGGTGGAAGGAAAGATCAAGAACCAAGCAGCAGCTAAAACACCAAAATCTGACACAGAATACATCATGTCTCTGTCCAAGAGGACAGAATTTTAATAAAGAAAGTTTGAGAAGCTCTACTTAAAATCATTAACTAACTCCTTAGAGTAAAGGGTGAGGTGGCTCAACAAGGATTGTACTTTTCAGCAAGTTACATCCTAATAGTCTGTTTTCCTCATACTCTCCCGCCTTGCTGAGAACACAAACACCAGCTGGGAAGCAAGTGATGCTGCTGCATCTCCCCTATCTAGTTACTATAGGAACAACAGAAACAGTAAGAGTTAGGAGTCTCACATTTAATATAAGCTATAAAAATGAACAGACAAATCCCTGCTGAGAAATTCAGTTGAGGTTTGTCTACAGAACATTTGCAAAAAGAGCAAGGTCAACAGCAACAAACAACTAAAGCAAAAATCTGAAATATCTGCAAAAAGGGATGAGGATGACGATGATTTAATAGGTTCTTTATAAGTACTAAGCATGAATAATAGCATTTGCTTTTCTACATTGGTGGGGGAGAGGGAATAAAGCAATTAAAATCTTCAAAAAAAGAACTTGATGGGAGAGAAATGAAAATGTTGGACTAACAAGTGTGTTTTCATAAATAATAGAAGTGTCACGACCAGGACTCATGGACATCCATGTGAAGATACTTTTCCTATTTTAATACTTAGACAGTAAATTAGAAGAAAGGTTGAAAGAAAAGAAACCATCTCTGGTATTAAGAGTATAACAGTTCAAAACAGGAACAACAGCCTAACAATAGATGGCAATACTTTAGTTTTAATGGTTGTTGTTATCTCCTTAAGTACAGCGCTGACACAATTCTTAAGAGATTTGGTGCAGAGTTACAGTCCTGTGAGAAAATGTCCATAGGGATCTACCACTTTCCATACACCATTCTTTATTGTTTATATCAAAGCAAATGTGTTTCCCTTTCGGAATGTGTCACTGGACAAAGAAAAATCTGAAATTAGGAGGCTTCTATTGTAAAAGAGATTGCAAGTCTTCCAGATAAAAGCTCTCACCACAATTACAGAAACTGCCTTGGGATGAGGTCTTTTCAAGTCTCAATTATTAAAAATACCAATTGTAAACAGCACAGTGTTGATACAAAGAGATACTTTCATTTCACAAGCGAAAACGAGAGCAATGGTATTTTTGTCTCAGCTTTTAGCACGCTGCTCCCCAAATGACAAAGGTCCTGAGTGAGACGACAGTGTTCCACTCTGCAGGCACTGCTCAAGAGACCGCTGAGCCTTTCAGTTCGAGACTAAGAGGGAGATGCTGATTGTTCACAGAAATTTGCAAACAAAGCCTTTTTTCTTCTCATCTGTAAAGAAATGTAGGCACTACCCTGCCTTAAACCAACACTGTTCAAACCCAGACATTGTGCTCAGATCAATAAACTGGTACACAGGTACTAATACTGTTGCTAACAATTGAGCTAATTAAATTTAATTCTAAAAATTAAAGGTTCTTAAAATATTTTATTATGCACCACAAATCTCCAAATCATTACCACTTCCATTTAAAATACTCCCATATATTGAAAGGCATGTAGGAAAATTGTTATCTCCACTTCTCTCGCTTTTTTTAGAAAACCATTTGGTCAACATTTTTCTGATGCTGAAGCAGTAGATAGAAGTATACCATCTAGAGTAAAATATCTTCACAGCTGTTTCTCTTTAGCCTTACACACTGCAAACTCATATTAGAGTCACTACTCTGATACACAGCATCACTTTCAACTTGGTTTTTATCAGCTGTTATCCTTAATGTTACGAAAACCCAACCATATTTCATTTTATTTTTGGCCTAGATTTGTAACCCATACAATTTTCTTGCACTGTTCCTCTATTCTGTTGAAATTATTGACCTTGCAAAGCAATATCATTAACAAATCCCATCAAGATGTTTATCATTTCATTCAAATCAATAATGTTTCTACAGATACTATCAAATTGAGTAAGGACAAATATAAAGCTGATTACTACAGCACATGATCTAAACAGGCAGCAAAATCACAAGGAACGCAAAATGCTTTGAAATAGCAGATCATTCTACCAAACTCTAAACTCATTTAAACCTGAAAAGAAAGAAAAAAATCAGAGATAAACACATTAGGTAAATATATGACTATACAGGAAGAAAAGTGTACCACAGAACACTTTTACAACTAAATTAAAAAAAAAAAAATTGTCCAGCAGTTACTATGCAATAAAAAACCAAAAATACAAACAAAATTTGTGTTGAGTTTCCATGACAAGGTTTTGGTAGCAACAGCGGCTGCAGAGAAGCTGCTAAAAGCTCACCCTCTGTCTGACAGAGCCAATGCCACTCAGCTCCAAGATGGACCCACCGCTGGCCGAGACTGAGCCCACCAACAACAGTGCTTGTGCCTCTGGGATAACAGATTTTAAAAGGGAAAAAGAAGTTATTGCCCAGAAGTAACTGAGGTCAGGGAAGAGGAGTGGGAATATGTGAGAGAAACTCTGCTGACACCAAGATCAGTGAAGAAGGAGGGGAAGGAGGTGCTCCGGACTCTGAAGCCAAAATTCCCCTGCAGCCCGTGGTGCAGACCGTGGTGAGGAAGGATGTCCTCCTGCAGCTCATGGAGGTCCACACTGGAGCAGAGATCCACCTGCAGCCCGTGGAGAAGCCCCACGCTGGAGCAGGTGGATGCCAAAGACAGTTGTGACCCCATGGGGCACCCATGTTGGAGCAGCCTGTTCCTAAAGCACTGCACTTCACAGGGGAAAAAAAAAAAAAGGGACCCAAGCCAGAGCAGTCTGGGCAGAACACCTCGTGGGAAAGACTCTGAGACGTTCATGGAAGACTGTCTCCCATGGGAGGGACTCCGCGGTGGAGCTGGGGAAGGACTCCCCTCTGTGAGGAGGAAGCAGCGGCAGAACAAACATGTGATCAACCCACTGTTAATCCCATTCCCCACCTCCTGGTGCTGCTGGGTGCGGGGAGGAGGTAGAGGGTTGGGAGGTTAATCACAGGAAGGAGGAGAGGTGGGCGATAAGGTGAATTTAGGATTTGTTTTACTTCTCATTATCCTGCTCTGATTTTGATTGGCAATAAATTTAACTAATTTCCCTAAATTAAGTCTCGTTTGCCTGTGATGGCAATCAGTGAGTGATCTCTTCCTGTCCTTATCTCACCCCATGAGCCTTTCGTTCTATTTTATCTCCTCTGGCCAGCTGAGGTGGGTTTGGTGGGCACCAGGCATCCAGCCCAGGCCAAACCACTACAAAAAAATTGTACACCTAAATGTAACTAGACTGTAACTTTAAAAAGTTTCCAAAATGTACTCGATTATCATTAGAGGAAATTTTAAAAAGCATGGTAACTTTTTATTTCCACTCTTTCTCCTTATAAAATATTTCAAAAATGAAATGCCTACAGAACTGATAAAGACATGGAAGCACGTGCCACCATTTGAGAGAAAAAAATCCTGTTGCATAATTCTGAGATATGGAAACTGGATATTCAGTCATAAACCATGCTGTCAGATTATGGTAGCAACTTACGTATTTCATAGCAGCTGAAGTGATATGGTAAAAATAGCCATTTAACTCCAGATACCAGAAATTCTAATAGCAACTACAGCTGCAGAATTTACCTGAGACTGATAGTAAAACACATTACTAGCTAAGAGTAGGTACAAACTGTACAGAAGATACTTGAAGTATTTCTTTGGAATGCCTTAGGTGAAGATTTTGGTTAAATATATTCCTTACGTGTTGAGAGGGGAAATGTGCTGTCTTCACGTGGAAACTAGTTAGCAAAGAAATCTTTTCATGTTTATGTACTCTTATAAAACTTTTCTCTGCACAAAAAGCAAAGGTAAAGGACAGCAGAAATGCAAACTACGGCCATAGTGCAACCATAAATCTGCACATATTTAAAAAAAAAAAAAGTCTCTGAAATAAACTTAAGGTCATCTAGCCTACCAGAAAAGTAAAGATGTCACTACACAAGCTTCATTACAGACTGATTTAAACCAGCCCAAGAATCTGGATACTCACCTGAAGGATCAGCCAAAATCATACAATGCTTTGAGCTGCATGGGACATCTGGAGGTCATCTGGTAATTTTGCAGGTTGAAACAGAGCCAAATTTGAAGCTGCACTAGATTGTTCAATATCATAACCAACAGAGCTGCAAGTCTACAATGTTGGAGGTTCCTCAACATATTATGGTGGGCAACGCCTGGCACTGCCTGACAAAAAAACTGTTTCCCATCACCTAATCAAAATGTCTCTTGTTAAGACATGCATCTGTGCCCCCTCCTCCTGCTTCTGCATACCTCTTAAGAAGGCTTCATGTTTTGTACAAGCCCCACGAGGCCGTTCAAGTCCACTGAAACCACTCACGCTGCCGAGCGCAGCGGCAGCTCAGCTGACGCTCGCAGAGCCATCTCTGTCGCCCTGCTGTAACCAACCCTGCTGCACCCTTGGCTGAACAGCTACACGGTTAACACTGGGAACACGTATTTCAGGGGGCAGCGCCAGCCTGCAAGCCCACTGTCTAGAACACGCTCACTACAAAAGTATTTTACCAAAGGGGAAGATAGACTTTTCCACTCCCGCCTTCATTTTAACCAAATCACCTAAATCACACATAGACATACGTTCTGTTCAGTTACTATCATACATAAACCTTAAGATAATGAAATCAGCGGTTGGGTAGAGTATTCATGTCTCTGTTTTACTTCATTTTTCACAGGTCAGATGTTCCCTTGAGAGGGAATTAAGCATATAACTCAACTGACACTAATTCTTTAAATTCACTCCCCTCAGTTCTACCTAGGCATTCCCCAGAAATGGCCAAAACACCCACATTACTTACAACAATGTTCTGCTTCAAAATCCATTTGAAACAATGGTTTCTTAGGCAATTGCTAGAAAAACATTCAATTTATAAAATCAAGGTGTTTGATCATTGTTGAAACATGGAAAGACTATTCACCAATTCTATTCCCTTGTTAACCAATGGATAATATAGCTGCACTTATGTCATTGGAAAATTGACAGAAGGGGAATATGAAACAAGAGCAATCACAAGAAGAGAATATAATTCTGGGCTATATAAAAGTTCAGAAATGAAACAGTCTTCCTTTCACACATCATTTCAGGTTTCTTATGGATGACAGGGTATTAAATTACTGCAAGACAAAAATGAAGGTTCCAGACAACTCTGGATGCTGGGCATTGCTTTGATTAGAATAATCTTCACAATGTACGAGTGTACCAGTGGTTTCAGCCCAATCAATGGCAATGCAATTTAAGTGAAAAAGGATGAAAAACCTCACATTAGGATAATGCCAAAACATTTGACACAAATTAAATTTTATGTTGCTATGCAACGTTATCCAAAGCATTCTACTGGTGCTAGTGCCGCAATAGCATACTTGAACTTAAAACGTTACATGCAACCTTGAGAAGGACAAAGAAGGGGGAAGTCTGGAACAAAGAGAAAAATATGATTATAAATTTTCCATGAAAAAGAAAAGGTCATAAAGCAAATGCTCAAATAATATGCTGAATTCACATTGTTCCTGGCATTTTCAACACACTGTAGTACACACTCCAGCAAAATTCCCATGAAGCTACTCAGCAACCATCTAGAGCCTTGTCTTTAGACCTTGTCTGGGCTCATTGGGAGCACCAAGCATAGCCCAGGACAAGACAGATTGTTCAACTTTTGCTACCCCCCTTAACATTGAGATGTGCAGGCCCACCACACATGGAAACAGAAGACTCACCTCAGAAATAATCTGGAAGAATGTTCTGCTTTTTAATGTATTACAAAGAGAAATCAGAGGGATACATTCTGTTCTATAAAAGCACAGTCAAACTCTTCCTCTGCTGGGCCTTCAGGAGACATCCTGAATGCTCCAAGATACTGCACTCAAGCCAAGTCTTTGCATCTCTGACACCCAGTTCTCATTATACATTCTTCACACATCATCTTTACTCAGAATAAGTACCCAAAGGCAAATAAACTGAGAAGATATTTGCACGTGTGAAACATTACAAACACTACTATTTTCTTCACCTTTTTAAAGGCAAATGTCAAGAGACAGTAAGTCTGACAGAACACTAACATAAGAAAGCCTGTGACTGTACTAAGCTTAGGACTAGAATTTAAGAGGAGGGGGAAATGAGATGATGTGACTCTCACCTGTCCCTTGCATTACATTGTTTTTGTTACAGCAGCATGAAAATTAGATACCATAACTGGTAATTCTTTCTGCAGCACTAAATTCCACCATTGCCAAACCCTGGTATTTGTTTTATACAATATTCTGACTACTCCTCTTGGTTTAGCGGGGTTATTAAAACAGGAGAATGAAGCCTCTACCCAATCAAACAACAAATGACTGAAAGACAGACTGCTGACACCATCATAAAACATTTTCTTGATTGCCTTTCACAAAGTATCTTTGGCAGTAAAACTCCAATACCTCCATTCCCCCAAGAGTCTGGTAGAGTCAAATAATTAACAAACCTTTTCTGCAATAAATAATATAGTACCAAATGAATAGATATAAAAGCAACCCATTTTCATTACAAACAAGCTTCTGCTTGGATAGATTAGACTGACTGAATTAGGTTGAAATATTAAAAGCCCATTAATGGAAATTGCAAAGGACGAAAAGAATAGGGTAGCATGATTACCTGAAGTGGTTACTTCCATGCTGAGTGGGTTTTAACGAGTCCCGTTTTGTCTGCGTTTGGACATGGGAATATAGCTGAAGGGACTCAGAATTATGGAATACATTTCTTTTGTTATTATTTTAGAGTATAAACTTGGCAAGATTTAGAAAAGCAATAAATACATTGAATTTTACAGGACTTTAACTGTTAAAGGTTTATGTCCAATAATATTTAATATATTTTAAATAGCTCTTGTCAGTTTATTACATACATAATTTTGTAGCACAAAGCTACTTTTTTTTAATCCACTTTTTGCAGATGCTGTTTTTCTGTGCTCATAATCTCAAGGATAAAAAGGTGAAATCCCACTCTTCTCCCCTCCTTCCTTCATGTTGAATCTAGAGACTAAAACTGATCCTTACCTACATGAGCAATTTAAATGCCTGTTATACTATAGCATCAGCTTCTCCTTTGTGCGGAAATAGTCTAGATCAGTGATTTATAATGTAAATCCAATCCTTATATATAGTCTTTCTTGTGGCATCTTCTTAAAGCAAGCTCCCAGGTTCCACCAGTTGCAGGGCTAGGTGTCCCTTTTTCATCATGGTTTGTCCAGCAGATCAGGTTTCAGGAAGAAATGTCATCACCCTAAGACAGGCCTTAATGCCTACAGCAATACTGATTGGGATTTAACAGTCCTCTGGACCTTCAGGTCCCAAACTCACCACCCAGTTACCATGTTTAGGCAATTACTAATATAACACTCGAGGCAGCACAACCCTGTGTGTCTTGCAGTGGAAAAAGAGCAACTATGGGCCACAAAGCAAGCAGATGGACAAAGTACCACTGCTCAGCCAATACATGTATTATAAACAAAGCCAAGCAAAACATACCCTTTGAAACTCATCCTAAGAGAAACTTTTTTCCTAGTTTATCACTATCACTCTGTTCACCTCAGGACTCAGATTAAACCTCTCTATCTCACAGTCAGTTCTCTTTTCAGCTTCCTGACTTGTGGGAGATCATCAGGCCCATGAAGACTGATTTTCAAGAAGACAAGCAGCAATGGCCAGGTTCTTTAGCAAAAGTTGTATTAGAGACTTAGTCTTGTAACATTAAGTTAAAGAAACCTAGTGCTCCTAGTTTCCTCTTGGAGGTTTTCTGAAGGTGTGTCCACCTGAACAAGCAGCTATGAAGTCTTTTAAGTAAGCAGTAAATGCAATCAGCCTAGGGCACGCTACAGCCATGGTTACAAACACCCTACTTCATTTCCGCTGTTATTCAAAAGAACCATTGTTTCACAACATTAACCAGAGTTTCTAGGAGAGCAGAATCCCCACACCATCTCAAGAGCTGTCCGGCCCCACACAGGACCATGTTTTCACAACTGTACCCCTTAAGATAGGCTCCCCGGGCAGCTGGCAGCTGCAGCGCTCACCCCTGAGCCAACAGCCTTCTCATGTGCTCAAGGTGCTCTGTCATGGCTGGGGCTGCAGCAATTCCCTTGGATGAAAATGCATTGATGAGATTTTATGAGGCAGTGAACCTCACAGGAGACACAGCAAAACATTTTTGGATATACTGCTATAGCAGTATTCAGCATTAGACTCCAATATTACAAAGTTAGTGAAGTACCAACAAGATATGATGATTCTCTCAAGTCCTTTTAGGCTCTTTTCACGGATAAGAAAAATTTAGAAAGACATAGCAAAGGCTATGTTTACAGATAGATTCACAAAGTTATAATATTTCTACTTGTTTTCTAAATCCTGAGGTCTATTCATTACTTGCCATTACTCCCACACACAAACGAGATTAAGAGATATGAAGTAGCACATCTGCATGTGTCTACATTCGTAACAACTTGGTAATGTTCCTCAATACAAAGTATTTTTAATGTATGCACTCTGTAAAATTTAGAAGGATACTGCATTCCCTTTCTGCTCATTTTATCAGTAAATGCTATGGAAAGGAGCTTAATGTTCAACTGGGATTCAAATTTTTATGGTATTCCTTCTGTAGTACAAGCTCCAGTCTTATAAGCCCAGTGTAACAATAAAGGTCTACATGGTCTAGATCTGCCTGAAGAATTGACAGCCTAACCCTTAAATCAACACTAATTCAGAATTATCAGCATCTCTAAACAATTTAAAACCATCTCATCATGACAATTATTCACATAAATTACAGTTCATTTGTGCTTAAGAAGATTTTTCACCAATTTAAAATAATTTTCCAACAGGCCAGGCTGGAACAAGCATAAACCATTTCAACACAGAATGTACTTTCTGAAATTACCATAAACAACTGAAAGGCATAGATCTGGAATACCGCTATTCCAAACACGAGTGAATGCTGCCTACACAACAACCCAATTCATGTGTTTTATTGTTTATTTATGCAGCCTTTCTTGCACAAAGGGCACAATGGGTAAAGTACCGAACAAACAGCTCCTGCTTTGGAAAGCTCCAGTCTGGGAAAGGCCAGTACAGAAACAAGGCACAGGAGCAGAGAGCAGTGCACATTGTGTAAGCAAGGAACAGCAGCAGCACGGATACCACTCAAGGGTTTGGTTTCAGGGAGGGAGAGAACTTGGAGAACAGTAACCAGAGAGGTTTTTTCAAGCAAAGACCAACACATAAAACATTGGAGCTGGCAGGAGCAAGGGACAGAGACCAAGGAAAGCTTCTCCAGTGACAGGCATAGCTAGTGAAGGCTGTGAAAAGTGTATAAACCACAGGGGGAAAAATATCTCAGAATACAGAGACTGAAAACCTGAAATAGCTTGAAGAAAAGGAAAACTATTTAAAGGTAAGATTTAATATAAAAATTAAAAATTATGGAGACCACAAATTATCTTTTAAGACTATCAAGCATTTATCCCAGCTACTTAGTCACTGTAGGTATAGTCCAAGATAGGTAAGTTTTCTTGCCTCGGAAAAGAAAAATATTTTCCTTTCTCAGATACCACTTTATTTACACAGCTTGATAAATATTTATGTTTTAAAATTATTATTGAAAATCCAACACTTTAAAGAATGACATTTGTAATTTGTGTTTTAGTATCAACAGTCACAGCCTAAGACAAGGTGGAAGCAAAGGCTGTAAGCAGTTATGTACCCTGTCACCTTGGTGACGAGTATTTTTGCCTGTTACTCCAGTTTCCAGGTTTTCACCCAGAAAAACATCACTTCCTTAGCCAGAAGAGTTTTTGCACAGAATACTTGCAGCTGTTCATTTCAAACAAGCACCTCCAAAATTTCAAAATAAAGATTCTGCAGATACTGAGGTAAAGTATTCTGGACACGAGTAAGGAATGTTCCTAACTCCACAACACTATCACTTTAAAGCTGGTAACACTGCTCCCTCCTTTAAATCTGTGAATCTCTTACTAGCAATGAGATCACGTTTGAGGGCCAAAAATTTCACAGGAGTTTAGACAACCTATTCTTAAACCTAAAAACCCCAGCCACAAAGAGCTCACACGGCACTTCTGTGCTAGTGGGAAATGCCTGCACCCCTCATACATTTGCTTGAATAACCAAAAGCAATAGGCTTCATACTTCTCAAGAGTACAAATGAGTCAGATCCCACTTAAAAATGGTTCATATACACATCCATTAAACACTTACATTACATTCTTAGCATTTTCTACGGGTATTTTCATATGCAGAGTAATACATTTGGAGTAGCCTTAGATATTCATGCAGCTGGATGAACAAATTAGGCTAAATGAAAGCAGGAGTTGTCAGCACCTCCACCAACATGTGGGCAACTGCCCTGGGCACGCTCTTATCATGTGGTATCTTGCAGAAAGCACTAAGCAATCTGCTCCTTTTCATGAAGGCAGGAAGGGATCTTTTATTTACCATAGGATACCGCTGGTAAAAGTGCGCTCATAGACAAGTAGAGCAGCTAAAGGACTTGGAGTTTTTATTCCCCATCTGAGTCACAATAACGTGTCCTTCAAGAAAATGTGCTTATCCTCTGACCTGCAAATCTCAGATGAAGAGGTTCCTCAGGTTAGAGACTACACTGATTGATAACAGATAAATGATAACTGAGCTGCAGCAGATCAGTCAAGAAATCTCTCTACATTAATGAGTTTATCCATCTGACCGGATATTCTACTGTGTTTGCAAAGTCAACAGATGGAGGGGATGGCACTCTGTCAGATTCACGATTTTTCCATTGAAACTTCCATAATATGTATAGCTGCTTTCCAGCCCTTAAATTTAAACCCAGATAGATACAGTGTATTGAGCATACTTGACACAGTGACTTGAAGTGCTCATGGAAATGACTAGAGTTTATTAAAAGCTGCACAGTATCTAAAGCAAAATACTAATCTTCTGTCCTAAAAATATCTTGATTTATGAATATACACAGAAGAAAAAAATATGTTCGAGAAGCAATGAAGGCAACTAGGCCAGAATAAGGCACACAAGAAGCAAGTCGTTTCTTCATTTCTTTTCTTCAGAAGTGTGCAAGAACTTTTTGGCTGGGGGAAAGAAAGTACATTACATATATTTATTTAGTGTAACATACTGCTGCACTATGGCATTTCAGTTTCTTAAACTTTGTTTCTGGAGTATATTGCCAGAATCTTCATTTTTATTTTACTACCTAATAAAAATGCATCAAAAGACAGTTATGTTAAGAGAGGCTTTCATGAACAAATACATTAGGTATTAGTATTATTTATCCTCATTAATGCAAACCAAAAAGCAGTTCTTGGAAGGACATTAACAGGTGATTCCTAAATATTTTAGGTAGCCAGCTTAAGACAAGGTGTGGGAGTCTGTTAGTCTTTGAAGATTAGGCTCTTTCCAAATGAGCACAAAACATGCAGCACAAAACAAAGTAATCACTAAGTCACCTTAGAAAGACTTGACCTAATAATGTTTAAGTAAAACGTTTAAGTGAAACCTTTTTCATGTCCCTGGAGTTATTTGCAACACTTTTATAATAGTTCTGTAGTAAGCATCAAGACTCCTCTTACATATTGAAGTTGCTGTACTATGTCTAGTACCATGTGGAATGCTAGTTAGTTACTGACTAATACTGGAATGCCTACAGACAGTTTACAGCACCAACTATTAAAAGTTTTTTCAATCAATTGTCAATCAAGGCTGGTTCTGGACTTAAGTCTGTGGTTGAAGATCTTCTGCCTTCATGCAAGCTAGATAATTATATGGGATCAGCTTGACACCTCCAAAAACCTTGTAGTGAGTAATACATACAGTTCTGATAATATAAATAACACAAATATTTCTGGGAAGTTTTTTTTTTTTTAAATTGTTAAAGTGTACTGACAAAAAAGCTATTTGCTATTAAAAAAACCAAAGCCTGCCAAACCCCAAATAGATAAACCCTCTTTTTATTTTGCAAAGTATTTTCCCATTAACCTCCAAATGCTTTAGAAGAATTACGTAAAAACTAACATGTGTCAGAACCATAGACTGTAGCAACTTAAACATACATGACCATAATTACACTTCATTATTAAAGCCACTAATGGAAGTTAAAAGCTAGAAGGGATAGGGAAAGAAGAATTGGTACATATAATTTTGAGTGAGGAAACACAGAAAAGCTGTTTTGGGAGACAAAAGCCTTAAAAAAGCCCATTTCAACATCTTTTCTGAGGCAGAACCACCACAGTAAGGAGCGTTACCAAATTCAGAATCTAGAGATCATTAAGTTTTAATGAGTCTGTAAAGTTTTTGTATGAGTATGGAACTTTTAATGAGAACTTAAAACAAAGGAGAGTCACTCCACCTGGAATGTGTGAGCTTCTCCTACACAGGGGTCAAGTTATGGAACACAGCATTCTACCTGTACCAGCCACAGAACTCAAAGTTATGAAGGCCAAAGGGAGGAGCAATAGTTAAGATTGTGAAGATGAGATAGAGGAGTATTTCAGGAAAGTCAAAGCTGAGTCAAGGTTATATGAGTAATGTTAAAGAAGTGGCAAAAGGCAGATCAACAGATATGGGAACGTGGGCAGAGAAGAAGGAAGTTGGAAGCAAATGAAAGATTTGTGTCAAGAAAAAAAAACAGAAGAGTTGTGAAGAAGGCTCTATGTGCTGAAAACAAAATCTGAAGTAATTCAGAACTAATTATAATATTTTTCCATTCAACAATTATGGCCTTTTGTAAAATGAAAAACAACCTGCACAGACATGCAATTACTGTGAGATGCGATACTGCCAATTCCTGAGAAGCTTTTTGTGATTCATGTCAAAAACATGAGCATGTTAAAGAGTGGCAGGTCAAGCTGCCCTAATTTTTTAATTTTTTAAAATTAAACAACACCAAACACATTGTACACTTTCAAAGTAAGACACAATCATCCTTGCTACAGCAAATTTGCCTCAACTTACTAGATAAAATATCTATGCTTCCAGTGCTCAGGGTTTAGAATTTACCTCAGTGTTGATGTTGCCCGTAAGTCTTTGGACATTCTCAAAAATCAAGCGCTTAAAATGCAAACAAACGCCTTGTGGAATTTTTTTTTTTCTTTTTTTAATCTGCATACATAGGCTAGGCACTCAGCTCCTGTTCCTCAAAGCCAGATCACAACTTTTGAAAAGTTTACTGTGTTATGAAATGCCTTTGAGAAAATCCCCAGCTTTCAGAACATACCATCAGAGCACATTATATTTTCTGTTACTCCATCTCATGTTTTGTATATGCTATACTCACCAGCTGAAATTCTTCTCTATAGTTGCAACGTCAATTCTGGAAATAGTAATGTTACAAATTTAGGACTAGAATGAAAGTATAGGGAAGCTTTATTAGTGGTAAAAATAGCTTTAATACAGATTTAATGGCTGCAACATCCCTACTATTAAAAATCCCAAACCTATCAACACATTTGACAACTTGAAATCTGATATTAATAAGATTAAAAGAGACACACACCACACACCTCACACCTCCAAGTCTGAACAAAAGTTTTTGTAAGACTGAACTGCTTCTTGCATGCTGAAAACTAAATTAGACATGCACTGTAGGAGGACTGTACCCAAAAGGCTGAATTGTTCTACAAACTCAACATATGGATGTCAGTCAGAAAAAAACAATACCATACTGTCATTATTATACTGACATTTCAGTAACTCACATCTTAATGAAATCATTCTCAGAAACAATGTAAAGCACTTGGAAATCAACGAAGTAGCAGTTTTAATGATAGTACATAAGGCAATTTTATCTCACCCTCATTAAGGAGTGAGATATCAAAGGACAAAATACCAAAGTACTAAATACTATTTTCTGCAGAGTAAAAACATGCAGGTGAGCAGACAGTACAGAGCAACTAATGCAGAGTAAATCCACACCCTAGACTACCTCACAGTAACTTGTTCACGTAGCCATATCCTCTGCATTAGTTTAAGGTTTTCAGATAAATTAAATTAAAACTACTTAAATACTGAAAAAGGGTCCCAAATCATACGCACAAAGAAAAACAGCTGTTAAGTTTAAAAAGTTGCTGCCTCTAGCAGCCCATGCTGTCTCTCATCTGGAGATAGTCACCAGGCAGCAAATGGCTGACGAGGATGGGCTCCAATGCCATGGCCCTTCAGCCCACTTTTAGCACCTCAAGATGAATAAATACACCTTTGTCGAGGACAAAAGTTAGCACTGGGGCCGTGGGCTGGGTCAGACACAGTGGAGGAGCACACTCACATCACTACTGACTGCATGGTACCCAGCACCGCCTCCAGCACAGTGGAGGGCTGGGCAGGGGCACCACCACCTCGCACTGGCACAGCTGAACTAGCACAGACCACCTTCAAAGTAGCCACGTCAGTACTTTTCAGACCACTCAGAAGAGTCACAAAAAAAGTTTAGAATGTAGTTAATCTATTTCAATATTTAATGAAGATTTTGAGTGTCCCCACGTACACCACCCAAGAGAGTGAGAAAGAAAGATCAGCATCTAGCACTTTTCCAATGAAGCAAAAAGTCACTAAGCAGGCAGAACTGTGGGGAACAGCACTTGAGTAAACTACAGGTTATAAAGAAATAGGAATATACAACCTTACACAGAGGGGAAGATATAATAATCAAAACTTCCACATTGCAGGAGGGAAAAAAAAATCTTGAAATAAGATAAACTAGCTTGATTTGTTTAACATTTTTTCAAACTTTACAAACCAATTGCAATATACATTCAGGTACTTTATGGCACATAGGAAAGATTACTTTTAGATCCCCTAAAAGGTTTACTGCTACTGCAAGCCCTTCCCATCCCACTTCAGAAGCTGGCACCAAAGAACAGCAGCTCCCCACCACAGCAAGGAGATGCACACAGAGAAACAACCTTCCAAGTAAATCCTGCATCCTAGAAAAGAGCAGCAGCCGGCTAGCAACAGCACATGTATTTGCTCACAGTAAAATTATTAAGCAATTACTGAAAATGTATTACATTATCCAGCTATAACTAGAATTTCAAGCACACACATTACCCAAAACCTAAACAGGTCTGCAATTCTCTTGGTTTTAGCTATCGAGAGTTCAAATTAATATTTACTTGATAAACAGTTTTAGGGCTGAGACTGCAATTCACACTCCAAATGTCAAGAAAAACCAAACTAACATCTTATTTAAGAAACTTCATTTTGGCTGAGCTGGCAAATAGCTAATCATACTCGCAGTTCAGCAGCCACAAAAATAGTTTTCATAGCATTAGAAGTCAGTATCAGCTCATTAAAATATAATCTACTGGAGTTTGCACTTATTTCATAATTCTAACATTCTAACTGTTACATCAAAAGTAACTACATGAAAGGCAAAATCAAAGTAAAAATGTACAAGTGTGTTTCATGGATTAAAGAAGAACATAGAACAGAAGACACATTTGTGATAAATCCTCTCTTTGGCAACAATTACAGTGTAAGACAAAATGGCTTAAGTAGCTGAAATACCCCATTCCAAGAGGAATTTCAGGAATGCAAAATATTGTCTGTGGAATTCTTTTTTTTAATATGAGTTATATTTGAGAACACCAGCTACACAGAACACTACCATTCTAAATTTTGGGATTTGGGGTCAATAGTTAAACCAGCAGAACAAGCAGGCGTAAACTCTTAGTACAACTTGACTTCATTTGTATAACTTTTTTGTTAAGTAAAATGCTTCAGCCAAAACAACAACAAAAAACCACTCCCAGTAAAAAAGAATTGATTAAATAGAAATAAACTAATAGAAAAAGAACCACAACCTATGTTCAAAGATTATTATACCAGTTGGAGTCAAAGCATCACAGACAGAGGGCTAGCTTGGGAGTAGGAGAAAAGGATTGCACAAAAATGTAAATAATTCCAATATAAAGAAGGTTTTTCACATGCCACCAGCTTACTTAAATAGAATAAAAGGATTTACACACAGTTTTCTACTACTTTACCTAGTAGCACAGAAGGGTTACTGAAGTGCTGGGGAAGTGCTTCTACAGCCACTCACAGAAGGTGAGTTGTTCTCTAACACCTCTGTGGCGCTGAACAGAGTCAAATGAGGGTCTGACAAAACACCTGTCATATAGTCACATGGGCTTTAGCTTCCAGAGGGCAGGAAAACAACAGAGCAGAGCAGTTTAAAAAATCCTGTTGGTACTGAGGTTTGGTATTCAGAAAGCTGTATGTGTTTAGCACTGACTACTTGCACTATGACAAGCCTTTTCTTGTCTTGAAATCTTTGCTGCTTCACTGTTAAAATAGGCAAAAGAATATTATGCTTTTACCAGTGGTCCTGAAGAAACAGTTCCTGTATTTATTAAAATGTCTTGAAATTTTAGTTCCAAGCTGGTTGCATCTCAAATTGTGAAAAAGACTACCAAAATCCTTCATGAAGATGAATCTGAAGACCTAATGCTAGTTTTTGAGAGGATCACACAGTCCGTCACTTCACAGATTATGCAAAGTATTTCCTTTGTTTTCTTTAACCGACATAACTGTGGTATTTGGTCTTAGGAGCTACCATAAGGCCAGTGATTTCCGAAGCATTAGCCAGAAAGCAGAAAGCATGGAGGCTGAAGAAGACAGAGGCTCTGAGATAAGCCATCTGTGAAACACCAGCTGATCAGTCATTTTCTGCAGCAGAGCCAGTTTCTTTGACAAAGTTCACACATACTAAAATGAGAAATAAACTAACATCCTTTGCTAGTCACTGCAGCTTCCTGGATCACTGATCAAAGATGCTTAATTTAAATGCAAGACAATCTGCAATGCTACTGCAACTGCTTAGTAGAGCAGCAAAAACTACAGCATGTTTGCAAATGAACAGAAATGCATATGAGAAAGCACAAGATGACAAGCAACATGGAGAACAAATCCCTTTTTTTCATTTTTTCTTGATTATGTATTGTCACGTTAATTGTATTCACTGATTTTAACATACTTTTCTTAAGCTTCATTAATTTCTATTACTGTAAAGCCACATGGTGCCAACCTCTGTAGCCTTATTCATAAGGCTATTAAGTCCAAACAGACACAACCCCAGAGATCGACTTATAGTCAATTCCATTATCCCAAGGGTACTTTCTCCAACAGGAAAAAAGCTAGTAACACATTTAGAAAAGAAAAACTTCTAAAAGCAGCTCCCAAACTTTGTATTGTTATTTAGAAGGCAAAATTCAATTTGCTCACTCCAAATGGTCCGCTGCACCAGTAAGCTTAGATACATCGTGTATTTGCTAGAAACCTCCACAAGGCAGATGGTATCTAAAGAGGGGATACTAGAAAAGATGACATTTTCCTTCTGTTTATTCTGTATCAGGAAAAAAAACCCCAAGTAAATTCTAGAATTATTTTAATGCTTTTGCTTCCTTGTCACCCTTTTTCCACCTCAGGAAAAGAGATAAGAAGTTCACAGGCCATATGTCATCTGTTGACTTTAGCAGCAAAACGCAGCCAAAAGAACATTAAATCAGTCCCTTTGTTTCTTCTGACTCATCTGAATTTATATCCAGTCAGGGTTTTATGAGCATAAGCTTGTTTCAGAACCTGAGGTAAAGCATTTTTCTTCAACTGTAATTATTTTTATTAGTAAAAATTAATGTACAAGCATCTTAATACTCTTACCACAAACCAAAAGGTATGCATTAGTCAGCCATGGAAAAATTGCTGTTTCCATGTACACAACAGAGGTAACAGACTGCACGTCTTCACACACCTTTTTAAATCACGTGAAGATGAGTTTTTACAACCGAAGGACAAAAGCAAAGTTCTGAGTAATGAGAAATGTACTATTCTTAATAGGTGCCCCCCAATATATGCTTAATACTTTTTTAAAAAAATTATAACACCATATGCTGATAAAACACAGTTTGTTAATCAGCATGTAAAATTTCTGGTTTATTTATCTATCAAAAAGCATGTATCCATACAGATACACGTATAAGCACCTATATACTGCTGTTCCTCAGCAGTATATAAAAAACTTTATCCTCTCTCTAACCAGATACAAAAGAGGAAAAATGTGTTTACCTTTCAGTTAGCAAATTCAAATCACTTTCTAAAATCATCACCGAAGTCTAATCTCTTGAAATACATAGGTTTAGCATGCATTTCCTTTCTTTTAGGAAATCTGCAAGCTGAGTATGATCACTCATATGATTCTCTGACACTGTGGAAAGTGCCCTCCATCCCAAAGAGATCATGCAGATAGAAAAAATAAATGATTAAGAGGCCCAAAGCCACACACAGCTCTGGAAGAACCCGAGTCAGGAGTGCATGTCCATACATATTTGTGCACCCTTTCCATGCACGCATACATACGATGACACAGAATGGTAGGGGATTACAATTACAGTGGGTTTTAAAAGTTTAAAGAAACTGGTAGACAGGTTGACTCGATATTTATTTAGAGGAGGCATGTGCATGTTCAAATGGGTGCAACAGGGCCAAGAAGCTTTTCAAGCCAGGACAAAATTACTGGCAGAAGGCAGGATCCAACAGTTCTACATTCCTACACAGCAGCTGCTTGTGAGGAGAGGGATGCATGAACCTACGTCTAAATTTACTTTTGATATCAGCACACAAAAATTCCATTTTAGAATTGCTAGTAAAAGGGGAGTTTCCCACAATCATCTATTTACATTTTATTTTTCAAACCCACAGTTTGCTTGCATAGCAAAATCCAAGTGGGTTGTTTAAAAGCCACTTCAGTTCTGCTGCTTTTTAGGCAACTTTCCTAATCATTTACTGGAAAATCTTGGGAGAGCACAGGGAGGAAGTGGTGGAAGCAGTTAAGGACTACAAACTAGTAATAATAAGCACTTATTTATCAAAGGCTTTGAAATGAAAGCAGGAAAGCAGAAGCAAAAAATCAGTATCCACATACCATAATTTTAAGTTTTCTGGTGCCTTCCTACAACATGCAATTATTTTTATTTTTAGAAGAAGAGTACCAAATGACAAAAATAAGTTATCTACATAAGCCATACCACCCTACACTGATTTCATAGCACATAAAGCAGTGAGCTACAAAATAGACCCATAAATAGGTAACAGATTGGGAAACAGAGGCAAAGACAGGTTAAGTGAATTGTGTGATGTGGGAGCAAAGTTTTAGAGCAGAGTCCAGATATAGGGTCCATGGTAGGAGACTGCAGGTTTACATACTGGCTAGAAAAGGATTACTATGAGAAAATGACTGGGGTTTTTCCCTAAACCAAAAGTCAATCAGTCAACTAAAAACCTGAAAAATGCTGTAATTTTAATTAATTTAATATAATTAAATTACTGAAAATTTACTAAAAAGTTACTATTCTATAGAAACATTGTGATGGATCATTTAAAACACTCATTTTGAATAAACAAATTAATTTTTTTTTTAAACACACAAATTGTCGGAGGATGACAAACTAATTAGTTCAATCATTTCTGAATAGGCTGTGCTTTTGAGGGAGACAGAAGTTGCAGATTCTCACAGAAAATCATCTGTCTGACCCCTTCAGTTTGGGCGTTCCCTTGCTGCTGTACTTCTGAATGGAGAAAACCCAGGCTCCAGATGGCTGCAGCTTCCAGAAAACCCTGAGAGACAACAACTACAGCACTGTCCACTACACACTGTTCCACAGGACTTGTGGAGTGGGAGCACTGGAGAAGACAGCTTGCCCTGAGCGCAATCACGGCCAGCTGGAGCCAGTCACCACACTGGCATCTCTTGCCTCTGCTCAAGGTTTACCCTAGGAAAGATACTGGGTTTACTGTTACGATACCGGCTGGGTATTCAGGGGACTTGTTAAGATGCCTGAATCGGAGAGCTTGCACGTCTGATCATCCTAAAGGCTGTGTACAGATATTTGCTATATGCAGAGTCAAAATTATGTCAAACCTCAATTGTCTGCTACGTTCTCCACCAAAAATGCCCAGATTAGCTCTCCATAAATTCTGAAGGTGGCAGAAGCACACAGACCCACCATAATCCACTCCGTAAAGAAACAGAAACTGATTAGCTCAAGTATACAAAGAAAATAGCTCTCCCAATACAGATGACATAGTGAAACAAACTACAGAACACAAACACTATTTTTTCCAAGAGACAAGGGGATGGTAATAGAAAAGCTGGAGATGGGAAACCAGTAGCAAAGTCTTTACCACAGCTGGATTCCTCCTCCCTCTCCTTACTGAAATTAGAGTGAAAAGGTTGATTTGGAGAGAAAGGGTTGTACTGAGAAAATCTCCACATAGACACAGACACTCCCAGATTAACGTTTATATAACAAAAACACTTAAGCAACTTGGCTCATTTTACAAATTTAGTTTATAAGGCCATCACAACAAGCAAGTTTTTGATTTCAGAATACTAAGAACAACCATTTGATATAATCCTACGGAGAAGGGCAGGGTGGGGGAAGAAATCTGCGTTTCTCTGGTGAGTTTGATTTCCAACATTCATTTTTCAGACAGTAGTTTTAATAATATTAAGCAGTATTCTAAAGAAATGCCCAAGGACATACGTGGAATCTTAAATTAATTCCTCAGTATGGATTCTGTGCAATTCAAACATCCCATAGATAATACCTCAATTCAGGAAAATACATATTGTTACAAGTAGAAATTGCTTTTATCAAGTTCTAAAGGATATAGTCTTTGCCTGCTTTTGACTTTAAACAACTAACAACATCAACAGAGCGATTATCAGCACAGGAAAGTGCCCAAATCCTTTGAGTTGCTGACATGAACAGACACCATAAACATTATGTGGAAGATCTGCATTTTTTGACATTCCCACAATGTAAGACCTTTGCTAAACATTCCTGTAGAATCTAAATATTTCACTTCTGGAGGAGGAGGGAACAAACGTATCAGAACACCCTGAAATACTGTACTGTAAGTGCTGCATCTTCTAATTTGCTACTTACTCAAGGTTTGGAGCACTGATTAGATCCCATTCAAGTGGACAACTCACAATGTACATAGAGTATTCAAAAAACCGAAAGCTTGCTACGCAAGAAACAAAAGTTTAGAATACTTAGTATTCTCCAATATCTATCTACATTAACCTCTTGTTCATAATGAAATGCCCCAGCAGCTAGCAGAGTCAGCCAATCCTCCCTCCTCTCATGCATGACTTTCAGGAATGCAGCTATGTTGAAAAGGCAAAATTATCACTGCCCAATGACATGCAATTCAACAACAAAACTCCACTAGAAATGGGTTGACAGGAGAACAAGCGCATGGATTTTCACACACTTAGGTCAACTCTAAGGTGTATAAATGGACACAACGCTATTCAAAGAAATCAGAAATCTAGTGTTCCTGTCCCATAGTCTATACTTGTTTGAATCTTGCCATAACAGCTGAATGTTTTTTAACTGACAGAAATTAACACCTTAGCCAAAAAAACCCAACAACCTAAAAAGTCACTCAGCACCTTTCAGCTACCCCCAGGATATGAAAGCCAGAAACAAAATAACCCAAATATTACAAAAAATGAAAATATACACTACACTAAATTAGTTTCAATTTTCTAGAAGTATGAGTGAAAGTGTGTTCGGTGTTTGTCTCAATTTTAGCACTTTCCTAAATTTGGGCTTGTGTTGGCTGACTTAAGGTGATGTAAGTCTTGCATCACAAAAGATTCAAGGCAAACATAAGAGTTACACTCATTCAATTTTTTAAGAACACTTGCACTCCCTTCTCAGAATCAACAAAGGGCATTTTAACAATAAAATAACCAGATCTAGTGGCAGATGATGCTAGAACACTGTTGAGCTTTCTGCCACCCCATCCAGGCTCATGCTGCCCCTGCACACACAGGTAAGCTCCCAGTGAGGGTCCCTCAGGGAGCTGATCCTGCAGAAAACAAGCTCTGCAGGTGAAACGCATATGCTTTCTGTGGGTTTAACTCCCTGAATGAGCTCCCATGAGTGAGATCACCATGAGTGCCCCCAGCCAGGCCATTAACATGGGTGGCAATGCCTGGCGACAGAGAAGAGGGGAACAAGACTGTCTCCTTGTGGTAACAACCATCCATCAGCTCAGCACAAGGAGAGGACATGGATTTCAAGTCTGCAAGTTCAGCTCGTTCACTACTTCAATTACCCTGTCATGCATTTGCTGGCTACTGCTGAACTTAAAAAAAATTTAACTAAAAATACCTTAGTAACTTTAAGGTTTTTAAATAACACATTTGGTATTCCAGCTTTTTTAAAAACCTTTTTGATTTAAGACAGTAGTAAATTAAGATTTAAGCAATGTTCGTCAAAAGCCTCTAAGCAAATACCTAATCTCACGGTTTCTGTTTTTTCATAACAACATTTGTTAAACAAATTCTAGAGGTCATTTCCATGACTCAGGAGAATTTGACTAATATTATGATAAATATTCTCAGAGAATCTAATTTAATTTTTTTTACAGCAATGAAATAAACACAACATGACTTTTATGGATGTCACCATCTTTGGTCTACATCCAAATCCATGTTAAAAATAGTAAGAACTGAGTTATATTAAACCAAGTAAGTACAAGGTGTTTTGATGCAAAATTTGGTTTACATAAAATAGAAAAATACATTTTCCAGCAGATGTAAATTAAAACAGCTGAAAGAAAAACACCAGACATACTGCTCCCCACCTTAAGAAGACACTGAGGAGCCAGTATTTACATATTATGCAAGAAACTGATTCCAGTGAAATTGAGCCTGAGGTACCATTCTTAGTTGCAAAAAAAATCACAAGCATGAGCATATGAATGAAAATTACATATATGAAATATGTTTTGTTAACTGAGGATTTAAATTGGTTACTAAATTATTATATTACCCTCCAATTTCAAGTGCAGACAGGACACATCCAGAATAACAACAGGTTTTTTTCTTACCATGCTGAAGATGTAAACATTTGACATACCTAAATTCTTCAGAAATCCACAAAAAATTTTAAAAAGGCAAAGGATTCCAAATACACCTTTAAATCACCAGTGCATCAAAGCAATTTTTGAAATGGTTTCCTTTGCCATACTGAGGGATCCTGGAATCCAACAGTTTACATTTATTTGCAGATCAAGAACACACTAAGACTTCACGAATTCCTGTTCTCCCTTCTCAATTATGCCAACATCATTCAAGCACGATCATTCCAGAAACACAAAATATAGTCATCTTTTTTATAACAGCAACTATCATCTCCCAAAATTCCAAAAGAAAAGACAAAGACATTAGACAACAGCTTTGCTGCAACTCATCAACAACAGGTAAGAACTCTAAAGTAACAGTCACGCAAAACACCTGGTGCTGAAGGCTGGGAATAACATCAGCAAGAAAACTGTCGAGGCTATTTGCTATTATCTTAGATACCATCTTGTATTTCCTATCAAAATATCAAATTCATGTATGGCATGAGTGTATATATATTTAACAGTTCCATGAACACGTATGTTTCCCTTAAACATAGCTGGATATAGACTTTTCAGGTGTTCCTTCTCAAGCTGTATCTAATTATATTTGAGCACTCTGCCAAAGCAGCAGCTGTCTCTTTAGGAAAGTAGTAATTGTAAAGTGAAAATCAGGGTTGTACATGCTTCCTGTTTTTGGTCATGGCTACTATTCCAAAGGAAAACCACCCCCAAACATACCAACATCTGGAATTTAACAGAAAAACCAACAATGAACAGCCAAGGAACAAAGTAAAAAAAATGATCCATAACAAAATCTAAAACCCATTCTGACCACTGTTGTTAGGTATTACGACAAAAATTAAATAAAATTTAGTACAGAAGATGTCTGTGACTTCTATTCCAGGCCTGCCTTACTTTGTTATTACCTATTAAAAAAAAATTTGCTCTACATCCAAAAATTTACTATTAAAAACTCAAGAACAATCTACGTTTCACAAAACTTAACTAGTGATTGTAAGTTTCTGGACACACAGCCCTATTTTGACATACTGGGCAACTATGAAAAATAACCAAATAAAAGCAGTGGCTTTATACACAGGTTACACTACATTTCGTACCATGCCTACTAGAGATGTTTGGCATATTAACCATCACATTGTTTCTCTCATGCCAAATATTCTCATTACAATGCAAGAGGCAGCACAGCCATATTAGTATTCTTTTCATAAACCACGGTAGCACTTCATGTAAGTATGAGGAGCAGTGGAAAACTTTAAGGGGAAAAGGGGAACTAAGACAAGGCAACTGGCTGCCCTTGTAATCTGCAATCAACTTCAAGAGCCACTTCAGGTCATGAGAAATTTCAGGATGATAACTCTTTTATAGTTCTCTTCCCACGGTCAGAAAAAATACCACATGGAAAAGAACTACTCCTTGAAAAAACTACTCCTTCGCTAGTTTTTATGGTAACTTGCACGTAAGCCAAACAATGTAAAAGGGTATCAATCACTTTGCTATTTATTTAGATGCCTTTTCAAAGTCATGCAAAAAGCTAGAAGAATGTTCAACCAACATACATCAGCTGTCTCACGTACTGTTTTGGGATATTGATATCTGCAATCCTTTTACCGGATCTGGCATCATTGTCCGAGCTCAGATGACTCAGATAAAAACAATGTGAAAGCATGGTTTGTTTCCATGTTTAAAGTCTCAACTGGTCTCCTGCAACAATAACAGGAAGAGCTGTACGGATCGATACGCAAGATTACTAACAGGGGCTTTTCTTGTCCTAGCCAACAACACGCACGTGGAACGTTCTTAACCAGGTAGCACATGCTACACTTACCAGATCTCTGTGAAGCACCCAGTTTGCATGGAGGTAATGGATTCCATCGAGGATCTGGTACAGTAGGGATTTAACCATAGATCTTGGCAACTGCATGGGCTTTTTATTTGCTTTTGAGGCACGGTGAAACTTGATAATATGCTAGAAATAAAACAAGTAGAAACATGAAGAAAGTTAGATAGGTACAGTTGGTTGCTGTGTTTTGGGGTATTTTAACCACTAACACTAAATAATGGAATGAAATACAAAGTTTGCTGAACTTTGCAATTGAAAGTAATAGTGATGTGCTCACAATTTTCTTAAATTGTTTTTATTCTGTGAATTGTTTTAAAGAACAGCAGTCAAGCTTTTGTGAATATCTAAATACTGGCCACTTACCTCCAGCAAAGGGTCTTAGACATTCTCCTCCCTCCCTCCTCCCCATATGGCATCCTCTTTCCCTCAGCAGCTACAGCAGAAGCTTTCAAACCAGGAGTATCTATCAGAAGGAAGACCACACTAATCTAAGCTTTCACATTTTCCCTACTCTTCAAAAACACCTAGGATAGAATACTTACTTGCAACTACTATTCCCCCCTAAATCAGAATCCCAGTAGACAGAGATTAAATAAATATTTTAATAAATATTTGAAGGGGACAAGGGTGCAACTCCAAAAACCTCACACCACAACATTAGGGTGAGATCACGTTCCAACATCTAAAAATGGTTATCTTCTTGCTTCCAAGTTTTGGCTGCATACTTCATTGATGATGACAAGTTGGTGGCTCTTGGATTACAGAAGACAGTCAACCCACTAGAGAACAAATACTGCTTGAAAATATGGAATGCGGGAAAGGACCCCAATATTAATTGAAGGAATGAAAAAAATAATTGAAAGATTGCTGAGAGATCATGAGATATTCATAAACTAATTCATTGTAAGATCAATGTGGAGATGATGGGTTATGTTTGGTTTTGCTACATTGTACAATAAATAAACTGAAGTGCAGCCACTCCACCTTTTTAATCTTCAGAGGAAGGTGGGGCTATGTGAGGCACAAACCCAATCTTAATATATTGTCATTCAGCAACCAACCACATATGTTCATTCAGATGGAAAAAAAAAAAATCTCCTTTTTTAAGGCAATTCAATGAAGCACTTCAAATAACAAAATAGTTTTCAATTACATGTCTTTTGAAAGACAGAAATAATAAAGGCAGTTTGTATTTTTACTGAAAATGATACAAAATGCTAATCTGCAGACTAGGACTATTAATTACCCAATTCTTTAAATAGGATTTGTCTAGTTCAAGATCTTCTCCCTTCTCAGGTTGAAGAGGTAGCCAATGGCTGTGCTTTCATTAAACCTCCCTCCTCCACCACCAAGTTTATCGCTATTGCTCCCAATGAAAATGGTAACAAGTTAATGTTTACTTGTGTAAATGCTACCACTGGCTGTCACCAGTACTTCAGCCACTGTCAAACTGTACTTAGCAAAAGTGTAGACAGTACTGTTTACAGAGAAATTTTAAAAGGCAGAAAAACCCAAATAAATCAAACAGCCTGCTTACCACCTATCAAAAACATTCCCACAGAGCCTTCCACTACTAAATGCACAATATTTATACGTGTGTATTAAAAAACAGTAGAAATGTACAGGATTGTCAGTTTTTAATACACACATGAGGATCAGTAAACAAGACAAGCTCTTTGTAGCAATCGTTTAGCTGTGCAATCACTCTGGAAACTGTAATGAAATGCTTTAAGGGTTTATTTCCTTAAATTTTTTTTTTCTAGTGATGTCACAAGAAGGTTATGTCTCATAACTTCAACTAGGAGTCCCTAGTACCACCCAGTGCTCACCAGATAGTAACTTCCATGTGTAATTACAACATGATTTATAAAACAGTAATGATACCATAAGCTCACAAATTAATATATTTAGTAATACAAGATATGGAAAAATACAGGAGCGCCAACAGGCAAAGCTCGTACAAAGAGACTCATAAATCCAACCCTGCCCTTTTTCAAGGTGCATATAATCACTAATAGGGATTTCTATACTCGTTTTAAAACTGACTACTATCCACAAAAAACATTCGACCTTAGGCACAGAGAAAATGAAACTGAAAGATATTTTCATGAGACAGAGTGGGATACAATTAACCACAGATGAGTTGAGCAGGGACAGCACATGTGGCTGTGCCTCTGGCCCTACCTCAGCTGCTCTGATACTTCCGGGGGTCAGGAGTGAGACAGTACCAGGCTGATGCTGTTGGATTTCTGTCCCTGCCCTCCTATGTGGCTCCCAGTTAGAAAGGCTAAGGAAACAAACTCCCTTCTTGAAAGGCTTATTAAATTGCAGAAGTGAATTAAAACTGATAGTTTTGCTTGAAGCAAGCAATATCACAACTAGGTAAAATCCAATTTCCTGCAAAACCAAATAAAACCTGTTGTTGCCAACTTACTCTACGCAAGTTTATATCCAAAAGATCACAAACATCACAGTTTAGAGAACTGAACAAAAACAAAAAACATACTGCAGGGCCAAGTAGTATAGGGAACGGAAAAACTGGATTTGCCCCATGACATTGGAATGAATCCACAGTGTTTGCGACCAAGTCCTACACTGAAGAGTTTTCTAAAAAAAGTAGTTCAACCAATTTCTTCTAACAGCTAGCCATATGAAGAAAGACCAGCACACCTAACAAACAGCAATTTTAATAGCAATGTCCATCTAAGAAATAGAAGGGCAAATATGTAGCACTGCTGAATCATCTCTCTACTGGAAGCAGCAAGCCTAAACTTTCTCTTACTTCTTTATATTTTCAGAAATACATCTATATGGCCCTACCACTATTGTGGGAAATCATTCCTCAAATTAAATGAATAAATAAATAAATAAATAAATAAATAAAATCATTAAACCAGAAAACAACAGGACAAAAGTTTTGATGATCAGGCAGATCAGGTGTACAGAAAGCTTCAAAGCAAAGGATGCTACAGCAGTACAACAATGCTAAAGGTATATTGTAACATGAACAATTATGTTGAGTTTGCTACGGCAGGGAGATGTGCTCCTTCCATGTCAAAACTTTTGAGAGTCTAAATCCAAGACCTCAGGTGTAGAAACGGGTGCAGGTACCATCCAAACTAGGATGTCCTTTACACAGTAAGTGCACTATGCAAACGGATGAGGCACTCTCTACTACCTTCACTTCCTGAAGAGTCCTAAAGTGAAGCTTCAAGTACAGCATGTAACAGCCACAACCTCAGACACAATAAAGGCATGGAATCATTTACAGGAATTACAGGAACTGTAACCTGCATTCCCTGTTTCACAGATGACTGGCCTAACCACTAGGCTTCAAAACCACACTCCTCTCACTCAAATCTTTTTGCCGAATAGCACAGCGTCAAGTCTGTCCTGTGAACTGAGAGTATAATTCTGAACCCTGATGGGTATGAAGGACATTCTGCCTCTCTCTCTCCAGGAGCCATGAGGTGCACTTGGGCACTGCAGATTCTAACCTTTAGGTATGGTCAAGTTCTTTGCTGAATTTTAGCCCTAATGAATAACCACTACGAACAAAATGTGAGGACTTCCACAATCCAGGCAAGTCAGTGGCATGTTTGTAACAAGACAACAAGCAGAGAGGCAACAAGCTTCAGCATTTCCCATGTCTTTTTCACTCTAACTCCCTAAAGATAACTTAAGTCACATATCCTGATAGATCACCTGGCCAAAAAAGCAGGAAAACATCCAGACTCATTCAGCAAAATTAATTAGGGAAGCCTTAATTGTCAGTGTGCACTACACCAGTCATATGCTACAGGACAGAAACTCATCCACAATACTATCCAGCATAATAGTTTTAATTAGTTCATTAGAACACTGCAGATGCAAGCTCTCCTTCTCATATATCTAAAATTCTTCAAAATTAAAGAAGAATGCACATCATAAGAGGTAAATGAAACTCCAAGCAATATTCAAATCTATCCAGTAAGAGTAGTCAAGTCACTTTCCCTTCTGTGCATCTGTATTTTCAGATTCCTGTATCTTAAAAACATGCTGCCACTGACTGGATTCCAAAAATGGTGTGAGCCAATTAGGTATTCACTTTTGAACACAATCATACTGTGAAAAAAATTCTATTATTTTTACATACTGTATTTTTAATTTAAACAAGGAAGTGACTTTGTAGAAGTGGTTTTAAGTCTTTATTCTAAATTAATATTTCACTGACTAACAAAGTACACATTCCTTAGCAGTCTAGAAAAGCAAGGAAGCTATAATTTGCTGTTTGCAATATCTGGGACTATTGCTTTTATTTACTAACTGCTTATTCCCAATTTTCAACTTCAAAAAATGTAATAGAATTGTGAGGAAAACCGAATGTAAGACATGTCCTGCAAAGGCAAGACCACATAAATGACAAAAATAAAGAAGAGAAAAAGAGCTAGACATTTGGCAATAAAATCATGAAACCAATATTCAGTCTAGGAGTTTGTTTGCCTTCTATTATGTTACCTAGTGCGTTGAAATTGGTTGACTGGCAAAGAACTATGTGCATCTTATAAATCCTTCACCACAAACTAAACATAATGCATACCAACACAGAGCAAATTCAAATCCCTAGTATTTACCCAGCAGTTACATGAGTATTCAGAGAGGTCCTAATCTTAGTCTGCTTCCAAGCTTGTCTGTGTTTGTGTCATCCCATTCCCGATTCCAAGAACTGCTCTTCAGTATGACAGAGATTAAAACAAACAAACAAGTCAGACCTAGAAAGGTTTCATAGAAGTAGGAAGCCAGCTAACACAGGGATTTTATGCATGTCTGACTAAATGAAGTTACAGTGCGAGCTCCCACCTGAGACATGAGATAATCCAGAGAACTCAAGACAAAAGCCCCTATAAAACTTGACTGCTTGAGCTCTACTGCTTAAGGCAATGCTTGTTGAAAATTACATGCATCTCCATCAAACTGAAATGCAATCAAGCCAATGCAGATGCCTGTCCCTGCTGAAGTAAACTGCTTACTCCCACACTTTAGCAAACCCCCTGCATTCTATCCAATCTCTAAACCAGTCTTGGAGAATAAAACGGAATTATGTCAACATGCCAATAAAAAGTAAAGCTACATTTTAATATTAAAACAATAGAAGCTTGGATACATGTTAAATCTGCACCAAGGCTAACAGGAAGATTCGTATTATATGGCTTCCAGTCTCCTTTTAAAAACAAAATTACTTCCATCTTCTCTCTTCAGCAATCAATACCCAAACAAAGGCAACATATTGTTGCCTTTTAAATGGAAAGCATTTCAAAAGGCTATGGATGAACAAATCAAAATCTTGAAGTGGTATAAAAACTAACTGTGCATTGTTTCTGCGATTTAAAAAAAAAAAAAAGCAGACTCAATGAACCTAAGTAATGTTTATTAGCTGTTCCAAAAATAAATCATAGCTTTGTATGCCTTCACTTACAACTCATTTTACACCAAGGTTTTAGAAACTAAGAAAACTTTGTCAATTTACTTATCACAAGTAAAATAAAACCAAATCAGAAGAGAAGTGTGTAGAAGTACCTCTATAATGATCACTTTAGTTTCCGATTTTGGAAGCATTACTGCAATGAACACAAACTGTCCTTCAAAAGGGAAGGGGAAAAAAGGCATGCCTCAACACATTCCCACTAAATGATGCCATGCATGGCCATTACCAAATATCTTCTTTAAAATGTCATTAACCAAACTGCCTAATGAAAAACCCTACTTCAAGTGATAAGAGGTCAACATTTTAAGTAACAGGGAAAGGAGTTTTAATACAATAACTTCTGCTAATACCAGCTTGCTTTAAATACCTAAACTTTGAAACACAGAGCACTCTGAAAAACAGATTCAGTATTATTTTCCTAGGTTTTGCTGGGGTCTTTCTAGTTCTTGTAACATCTTTCAGACCTAAATATGTCAAAATAACGCTATATAATGTTAATAAAAATCATTAGAATTCAGCCACCCTTTCAGTATATATATATACACATACATATATACACACATATATATATACACACATACATAAAGTACATGTATACATATATACACATACATACTTTTTATATATATATATATATATGAAACACACAGGATTCACACCACTCTGTTCACATTAGTTTTTCACACATTTTATGCTTTTATACCCTTGCCTCTGTGTGGAGGCTTGCTCCTATGTGTGGTTTCCTCCAATTCTCAAGCTTCGTGGTACAAAAAATGAGATCACATAAACTACCCTCAGATTCATACATAAGTCTGGCAGAAAAAGCAAGTGTATGTTCTGAGAATGTAACAGACAGCTATCGACAAGGAATGGCACTGCCCTCTGCAAGAAATTAAACTATCGCTTTGGTGGTCAGAAAAACCCCCATCCATTTCACCTGAAATGAATAGATCATACCAGAAATGCCAGCCCACTCCCTTCTGCCTCAACAAATCATATTCTTCTGTCAGCTAGCAGAATCCTATGTTGGTAAATATGCACACAAGAGGGAAGACTGCACAAAGAATCATCTAGCAGAGAAGGACTGAATTAAAACAAAAGCATAGATGTGACTTTAGAAAAATAAAAAAAAAAAACACCTGTTACACTAAAAAAATATTTTTATGTATATAAAGATATTTGTGATCAACTAGCATCTGAATTATCTTCACGATTAAGAGCTAAACTGAAGCCTGTGGAAGAAAGAATTATAAGTGATAATACCATATTTAAAGAAGATGTTAAAACTCAGAGTTATTAGACAATATTCATGTGATTAAACAAATGTGCAGGTTTATTGCACATACCAGTATGCAAAACTCTCACAATTTCATTTCTCATACAAGATTATTCAAAATGTTATTAGCTGGAATTAAGTATATTTATTTGTATACTGAGAGAGTCAACTAGTGTTATAAAATTCACATGAAGGAAGAGTATTTCCTCCTTTCCATTATTTGATGATTTTAGGTATACATGACTATACTAATAATCTCTACCCTACATTTTTCATGAGCAGAATATATGCATAACAAGTATTTCATATAAAGCCAGTCTGCCCATATATTATTATGAACAATAATTCAAGATAAATTTTACTCCACATATCTCAGTGGTACTTGCTGCTAAGCATTTAGTTGTTAGAGATCACTGGAATCTAATAAGAGAGAAACATTCAACCAAACCTAAAAAAATACACAGATCATTATTTAACTGGTTTTGGATAGTGAATGTATCATCACATTCAATATTACCAAATCATAGTTAATTATGTAATTATTAAGAACCAACAATGCTTTTTATTGCTATAAAACACATTTTACTTTGATAAAAATGTCACTCTTTTTCATAATGAGATAAAAAAACATTCAGAAGCTTCTTATTTAAGTTACAACACATATTTCCTGAAAAGCAGATCTTAAAGATTTGACATTATACATACATATTAAGTAAGTCTGAGAATTAACTCTGTACCATAACTCAGAAAGGTAGATAATGTATCAATTAAGTTTTAAAAAAAAAAAAGTTGCTTAGAATCAAAAATCCTACTTAAAAATATAGAGAATATGAAATTGAAGACATCAAATGTGTGCCTATCTTTGGTACTAAAAATGTGTGCTTTAGAAAATATTTTTAATACTAAAAATCTGCTATAAGAAGGAACAAGATAAAAGTTCTAAATATTACAACCTTTAAAGTGGCTAAAAGTAACTAGACTTACAACAAACACAAACCACCTCCAGGACAGATCTCATTTGTATCAAACTTTTCTTAAAGTCCATTTAAGCAATCATCATGCCTTTAAAGTATTTGATATAAATTTGAGTAATGTCTTAAAATGCATAAGCTTTACACAGGACAACAGTATATTGTTCTGGACAGCACTATACTGTCTAGAAGTATAAGAATAAGGCAAAATAAGAACATACATGAAAGTTTAATAGCAAAGTCAGTTATTCCTTAGTGATACAAGAGCAAAAACTCTGGCATTTAAAACAAACCTTTTCTTTTAAAAGGTCAAAAATTAACATAGGAAAAAATACACCTATCATTTGCAGCAATTGGACTCTTCCTTGCACATATTTTATCCATGCATAGCTTTATAAGTCCATGAAGTTCCGTGTCCTGGAGAGATAACTTAAAAATAGTATCAATTCCACTCATGGATTTAATATTAACTCAGCTGTGTGTTAGCTAAGTGATGGGGGGTTTGTGTGGCAGCTAAATTGTACAATTTGGATTAAAAGCATCCTGGACCTTATGGGTAGATACTGAGAAAGGAACATCCCTCACAAGAGCAGGAACAGGAGATGGTTGTTTCTGTGGCTATGGACATCTGAAGCTGAAAGTTTCAGGCAATTGGAATGTAAAGGTGTGAAACCGAAGTGAGTTACCAGGAACTAAGAAAGGATGTGGCCTATAATGTATAACATATTCAATGGCACCTGAGGACATATAGATTTTTAACCTTGGATCAGATGCACCTTTTAAGCTGAGGTTCAAGCTAAGGATTCTCTACTTCACAGCATGAGCATATATAAGCAGTGATGACAGTGTAGACAGTATACTATAAATTATCATATGTGGTACATCCTACAGCCTAAGAACTTTACCAGTTCTCTTTAACAGAGCCAAATAGTCAAGAAAAATCGTAAGGACACTGTGTGTTACACTAAGAATTTTGGTAATTGAAGGAAACTAGTTATAAATCCATTTGTCAAAAGAATTACCCTCTTCTTAGATACTCTCTATGGTAATCTCATGGCTTTGCACTGTTTTGTATATTCTAAGTTGAGAGATAAGGAAAGAAAGTATCTTTGCTAGGCTTACTTATTAAAACAAACTACTGTGTTTGTAGGCAAGGACAACATAAATAGTGTTCACCAATACCTGTCTAAAGTAGCTCAAATTAGCATAGCTTTCTACATTCCTTGCTAATGGTATCAACAGAGGTTATGGAAACTTACGAGCTATCTAAACTCAAATTTCAGATCTGAGTAGTTTAATCCTTGGGAATTAAATGCAAAGTAAAAAAAAAAAAAGCTCTTGCTCACCATAGAAGAACTTTTTAATAAGTTTAATTGGCACCAACCCTTTTCCTCACTAGAACAGGACTTTTTTTTTCAGTATTAGAAAACGAACAGAGTAAGATAGCATCTAATATAGTTTATTCAACTCTTGCCAAATGTTCCAGTATAGAAGCTGAAAAATATAATGATTTTAATTAATCTGACAATCGTACATGATGAGCTTTTACTCTTCTCATTGAAGCCAATAGGAGTTACTAAAGCTAGGCAGCTTTGAACAGAAGGACAGTTTCCATACTTACAGATTTTCATAAGTAACTCTAGGCTACCTACATTCGAAAATATTGGTCTCTGGAAATCTGCATCTCTAGTAACAGCACACTTTCAATTCCAAAACTTAAATTCTTATAAACTTATATATCCATGATGAATAGTTGGTGGGGGTTTTTTTTGTTTTTACGTAGTGCTTGGGAAGCACATGGTGCTAAGCAATTTAAAAAAAAGTGCTAAACTCCTACTACAATTTCTACCCCAAAGAGTTGAAAGGGCACAAGCTGTAAAGCACAGGAAATGCAAAACACAACACAACACAGACAGAATGACAAGTGGTTGGTATTACTGAAATGCGTTACAAAATAAGTGGATTTTCAGGAGTTTTTTGAAGGAGGATAGTGAAGGATCTTTACGTACGTTAATTGGGAGGCTGTTCCATGTGTAGGAGGCAGCGTGGAAAAAGACACAAAGTCGGGAGTGAGCAAAACAGACAAAAGGGGAATTAAGAGTGATGCTGGGGAAGTGCTGACAGTAAAAGAAATGAAGACCGAGGTTAAGCCAGAACCAAGAGTGCCTTGAACATGGCCAACTTTATGCAAGGGAGGAAAAAATTCCTGGCAAAGGCTTAAGAAGCAAGGAAACATGGGCAATTATATAGGAAAGGAGAAATGATTTGTGTAGCATGTCCCATAGAAAAAAAAAACCAAAAACATAAAGAGTTAGGAAGGAGGAGACCAGTTAATATCAAGTACCTCATTGTAACAAACATTTCAGTCTTAAAGAATAATAGAAAATAATTAACTTCACTGAGATGATATCCAATAAACAGCCATATGTGAGGAGTGGCAAGAACATCAAACTGCAGTGATTCTTCATCTAAAGCTGTTAAATCATGTGAAAAATCCTTATGTAGCGTAAAAACCACACACTCAAAGTAAAATCAAATGGAAAATATTAGGAAAAAAGGCGTTTGTTTTAAACACATGGCACTAAATGTAGCAGGAAAATGTGTCTGTTGTGATTGTTCTGTAAAATGAGTAAACTCATTTGATGCACAAATAAATTCTGTCACACAGAGGTTTAGCTAATGTATTTCTCTTCATCATTACTGCCACCAGTTATGAGAAATACAAAAACTCTTAGTGTACACTGAACTTAGGTGAAGAAAACTTTCAAAATACAAAGCTGCTAGCCTGTAAGAGAAATAAAATTAAGTATCTTTTGAGCTTGGAAGGGGAATAAATTACGATGACTTTACTTGTATCTGAGACAGAAGTGTTTTTTTGAATGGTCTAAGTTTACTTTCCTCTCAATTAAAATTTTGTGTCATTTACAAGCTCAAGAGCCAAGTATGAAGAAATTGAGCAATTTGTCACTAACATTCGTAATAGCAACATCCATATTACTGAAGCCTTCAAAAGTAATACTGGAATTAATATTACCACTTTCTGTCCTCGCCAGTATTTTCAAAGGAATTATAAACATATTGATTATCCTTAATAAGCATTTGGGTTTGCCTTTTGGGTTTAAACATAAATCCAAGTCCAAGCTACTCACATCTTATCAATGGATGTGGAGCTTGAATATTTGTGTCTGAGTTCAACTCACATTGTCATTGATGTCCACCTCTACAATTGATTAAACCAAATCATACCATACTTTGCTGGAAACTTAAAAACAGACATCTATGTCTCTACTCCTCTTCCATGCAATGATTGTCCATCAGTAGGCCCAATTAGCTTACTTATTTTTTATTTTATTTCCACTCATATGGTCATAAATTCCCTGTTTGGGATATAGATGATTGAATGTTGGTCACTTGCCCTGTATCTCAGTGAGAGGACTCAAAGCAGTCCCTCTTCTTTTTTCTTTTGTGTGTGTGCATGTATGTGTGTGTGCACGTGAAAAACATCAGGAAGAAAGTATTAAATACATTTCCAAACTCTGTTTTAGAAGATCTCAATTTAGGAATGCTTTCTTTAGCTCAAATTAAAGCTTGTAGGAAAATCCTTTTCACTTCAAAATGCAATCTGACTTTTAAAAAATTCTACATAGTCTTTGGCAGGCTTTAAAGTGTAAAAGTAACAGGATGTCAGTTAGACCCTTAATTACAGAGCAAGAAATGCATGCATCTCTGCCTGTATGAAGGTACATCAAACACACATCAGTTTGAACAAGTTCTTATTGCACTACCTCAAATACTCAGGGAAATCTTTACTCACCCACAAATCATGCTCAGCATAATCAAACAGCAGCCAAACCTTTCTGTCACTGTGAGAAAGGAACACCTTCTGCAAGGCAATCACATTTGGGTGCTTCAACTCTCGTAAAAGCTGCAGAGAAACAGAGAAGCTCTTGTTACTTCCGTGCTTGTTAAGAAAAGCAAACACAGCAACAAAACCACCAAACAGGTCAAATCACAAGCAAGTAATCCTAAAACAGGCCCCAGAAGGAAAGATGCCACTGATTCAGCACATTATCTTCCAAACATCCAAATCAGGATATACACAGCTTCCATAGCATGGGTTGCTGTTCTGCCAGCACAGCTGCCCATCGCTACCTACCTTTCTCTGTCCCATGCTCAGCAAACACAGCTGCCCATTCCACCTATTCATCCTGCTTGTTTCAGTATCTATCTTTAAAGATGTTATTACACACAAACATAATTGTTTCCCTATCGAAGGTGAACATCAGGATTTGAGGATGCCAGAATCAAGCTTGTGCAGCTGGTCCAGTTCTTTGTGTGGGCAACAGTTCTTGATCGCCACTTAACTATTTTATTACCAATCATTTTCTCTTGCTTTGGACCCCTGCCTCACTTGCCTCGAAGTTCACAGGCTGTTGTTCTCAGAACATAAGGGTGTTTTCAAAGAAAAATTTACCAAAATGTTTTTTCTACTGGTTGTTTCAACTACTTTCCTGTAATCCAGAAATAATCCCAAATTTATTACTGCTTGCCAGAAGGAAAACTAGGTCTCATCACTAATTAGACAGCACATTAAAGCAGGTAACACATCTGAAGTCATCCTTCTGCCAGATTAAATCAGTCTCAGGACAAGCAGGGAAGTGGTTCTCCCAAAAAGATAATTTCCATGGAATCACTTTTTCTCCTCTCCACACCACAGTTGCAAGAATGACTGATCAGTTCTGTCTTATCTGGAAATTGCTTGCATCTGCAGCACTAGTACAAAGATTGCCAAGAATCAGTTTATAATGGCAAAACAGTAAATGGAATAGGTTCCAAGGCACATGAGAGAAATGTATCGCACCTTTTTTCACCCACTAGAAAAAGACTCAAGATGTTTATTTTAGGGGAAATAAAAATAATAATAATTTTAAATTATACTGTCTTTTGACTATACAGGTATCTGTCAAGACAAGAAACCTCCTAAAGCACATTACAGCTGCTTACATTTATTCCAGTTTTCCAGCAAATGAAATAATTTAAATGCTTTTTTTACCATGCAGGAAGTGTTTTTTTATTTTTGTTTGTTTCTTTCCCTAATCCCAAGCCTCCTTTTCTGCAGGCTAAACAACCCCAGTTCCCTCAGCCAGTCCTTGTAAGACTTGTTCTCTGTTACATTCTGGCTGTCAGGACTCGGTGCCACAGCAGCCAGTGCTTCAGCAGCAGGAGCCAGGCCAAGGAAACGTTGGCTCTATGAGTCCAATGCACTACAACAAGAATGAGAGCTCTGCTCTAGCTACACCGGACTTGCAATGGTGCTCAACACGAACCAGAGGGGGTCAGAAACGATAATGCAGGGTACAAGTGATGAGCGTGAGAGACAAACACAAACTGTTGGTCAGATTTATGTTTAAAAATAATCTCATCTAGGAACAGACTACAGCAGAAGAGAGGGTGACCACATGGACTGAACTGATGCAACTCATAGGTACGTAAAGAGTGGAGATTAGGGCAGTCATTCTAAAAGCACTGAAAAGATGTGATCAAAAATGAATATAGGGCAGAACCAAATACACAGCTGTGGAAATCAAATGACAGCAAATTTGAGACAAGTGTTACAAAGACAAGTGTCGATCTAAGGCTTAGCTAAAAAGAAATGAGGAATTTCAGAAACTGTATTTTCATTAAAAGCAGACTGGTAGAAGACAACAATGTGAAAACATAGGGACACAGCAAAGCCACTTGCATCATGATTGTATCTACCACCTATCCTAACAACTTTTATGTTTGACTAGAATTTTGTCAACATTTACCTTCTACGCGTGCCACATACATCTAACAGATAAGTCATGCCCCTTCTTGTGATATGGTTGTATGTCCATTCATCACCATAAACACCTTTAACAAATGTGCATTTTAGCCATACCTAGAACCACATGGACAACTTCAGGGACATGGTCAACCATTGTCTACAGCTTTCCTGCAGCACAGATTGCCATATAAACTTTAAACAGACAAAACAGACAAATGAAACATAATACCAACATAATTTTCTTACATCTTGTGCAGAAGTAAATCAGTTTGGACACTTGGCTAATTCAAGTTAGAAGAAGAAAAATTAATAGACTGCCCCAGTAATTGAAAAATTCCAGTGTAACTGACATTTTATTATAAGATAACAACCTGAACATAAAAAGGATCTGCAACTACTAGAATTTATTAATAAATGAACACAGCATCATATTTTAATAGTACTTAATGTTCCTCTAAAATTTAAGTTCCATCATACCCAACTTGCAATGAAATGCTAATAAAAACCTGTATCTCAGTTACAGTATATTTCTTTCTTGGTAGCAACACACAAGGCAGCTTAGATAGAAAGACATTGAGCAGGACTTCATGGTGAATTGTCAACATCTGTGCAACTTTGACTGTCCTGTACAATGGTTTTCATGTAAACATATTAGACTATGATGCTTATTATTATCATTATTATCACAGGAATTGTACAAGCATCTTTGCTTATCACCATTCTTAGGTGATGCCACAGCCTGAAATTTAAAACACTGCATTTGGATAGCCCCAGTAGCACGGAACAGCATGGAGGATTCCCAGGCAGCGATAAGCTATATGCAGAATACTCATTTCTTCAGCTGTCTGATGAATAATAAGTTCTCTATCAGGGTCACTGAGAATTTCCCTCACAAGAGAATATCTTATAGCGGAGGGGAAGGGAGGTCATGATGAGAAAGTCTCTGATGCCTGAGAAAAAGTTAAGTGGGCAACAAAATTGACACAAAAACTTGAAGCATTGGAAATGTAAAGTGTCAGCAATTATGCTAAGGTAGACTTTGCATGAAAAGTCAAAACAAACAGTAAATATTGTCTAGCCAGAGAAGGACCACAAGAAAGTACACAAGAATAAGGAAGTAAAAGTCAGACAACAAAGACAAAAATAAAAATCTGAAATTTTACCTCAGGTTTTAATAATAGTTATGATACTGATCATGAAATTAACAAACACAGATAATAGAAATGCCTCACGTTTAAGAAACTGAAAATTAGCACAAAGATACAAACAAAACTCAGAGGTGGTATCAGATGATTAGCAAATATATCACACACATTCATAAAAGGGACACAGAAAGGAGACAAGGCATTTGCAGGCCTGTGAATCCAAAGCATGCAAAAAAACTATTTGGAAACAATGAACATAAAGAAAAATATTTTACAAACGAACTATCCTGACCTTCTCTGATAATTCGTTTTCTACACAAGCCGAAGATCTGTGTTCAAATTTCAACCTTATAATAGTTTTAAGTACTTTGTCAAATGGGAAAGATGACAGCTGGAATAAGTTCAAAGTGAGCAAGAAACTAAAAAGGCAGCTGACAAGGGGACACATTTCAAGGTAAAGTAGCTCTAAATATTATATATTTGGGAAGTTACCACAGAACAAGTATTGTGTTTATTAATAAAGCCCATCCTAGCATCAACATCAAGAGTGTGAATGAAATTATCCAATCAAATAAAGGCAGGACTCCCAAGGAAGAAAAGGAATGTGATAATGTATCATATCTTTTATGCTACTTTATTCTATGACTGAACAAACAAAGAGTAACAGAAATGATTAAATTAAGAGCACAAAATTGGAATTCATGCACTTAGAAACAAATCAAGAACTTTTACCTTTTACTTTTACTTTGACTGAGAAGTCATGAGGTGCAAGTGACTAAAACATAGAACTGGACTGCCAGAAAATAACAAAGAAAATTAAGAGGGTAAATCTGATATTAGATATCCTAGTTGAGGTATTTACAGCAGATAAGGGGATGTATTGATATCAATACATAAAGGGTTTCTGTGATGTATTTTCAAAATACCGTGTTTGGGTTTCTTGTTCAAAAGGTTCCCTCTCCACACCCACACAAAAGATGAACTCACCCAGAAAGAGGCAAAGGGTGACTAAAGGAGAAAACAATCTATTTCTCAGCAGGGAATAAAAGGCTTTCTCAATTACTGTAGTTGATCAAATATTGAAAGGAAATAAAATGGACATCCACTAAAATACAAAGACACAAGCACCAAAGATGAAAGAAATCATTACGCTAGATGATAATCATGGTTGAAGAATAGAAAGACACAACAAATAAAATTACCCCGCAAGATGGCATCCAATGAACAGGAAGGTTCAGAAATAGCAGGGAAAATAGTATATCTCATTTGCAGCTTGATCAACATTGGAAAACAAATTTACTTGATGAATTTGATATAAGCCAGCCACTAGATTCACTAGATATATGCCTATGCAGTACGTGCTTGTACAGAAGACTTCAGGAAAGATGGGTTTAGTGAGGTTTTCCTGATCCACTCCAGCAGATGGAAAAGATCATGTACTGATAGACAGCCAGCTTCCATAGCAATTTGGTTTAAACTCTTTGAACTGAGCCTGTAAATCATCTATCACCACATAATGCGAGTTCCTTTCACGTGAAGTAAACGAGCAGCTAGGAAGTCTTTTGGACTTTTGAGGTATGCAAAGTTCTGCCTTTTTCCTCCCTAAGAAAAAGGTAGCTTCTGTGAATGGGAGAAGAGTTACACTGTTGCTAATATAAAAAGCGGCTCAATTATGAGGGCTTTTAGCACATTTAAAAACAATCAAACAGTACATTCCTCAAGGAAATAAATCCTGCACAGAAATACTTTTACACCATAGGATAAATAATGCTTTCCAGCTACTACTTAAAAGAGCAGGGTGAGGACAGACACTTTAATCTCACTATGAAGGAAACCTAAGAAAAATTAGAGAAAAGAGGAAGACAAACAGTGTTCTCCCTACTGACACTAGTAAATCTTGGAGCAAACATATATTTCTATGTCACTGACGACAAAACCCATAAACATCTTCAGAAATTTATTCAGAGGTAAATCTCACCTAAGAGACGTACCTACCTTTCACATAGTTTACTTCAGTCATCTGATCTATGTACTTAGACTGATCTGGAACAGCGCTGGCAGTTCCTTTGATAGAAATGCACACTGTACAGCATTTAACCATTTTCAAGGTTAGAACCAAAACCTTTAACAGGCAGAAATGTGGACAACAAGAAATCACTGGAAAGACCAAAGCATGAACCTGATTGCTCATAAAAGCAATTGCATGGTGTAGAATTTTAAAGCCACTTTTTGGATGATGAATATATTCAAAGCCTCTAAGGTCACCGAAGTTGTTTTTTAATTGAAGCAGAGCTTTTCAAAGGAACTTAAAGATCATCATTTTACTTCTTCAAAAGGTCTTTTAAAATTCCAACTGATTTAGATGTTATTAATCAATACTAGATCCTCTTCTCTATGTTATTAATATTATCCTTTCCACATAGACTCTCTGCTACCTATTATCATATTGAGCTCATGCTGCAGCTTTTCTCTCAGGGAGGTATATATGGGCCTCTCAGAAAAAAAAACCAAACCCAAACCAGGCAGCTATTCATTTTATGAAACATGTAAGAACAATTCTTTGCTAACTGTGCTATAGATCTTGAAGTTAAAGAGAAGGGAACTCAAACAGGGTACCACATTAGAAAACTACTCAAAATTCAGCTTTGTTTAGTGATCCAGTTCATTCTGAAGTTTGGGATTTGGGCATAACTGAAGTACCAGAAGTCTTTACAGTAATACCTTCAAACTGAGCAGGTATGGAGGGGTTTGTTTCCAGCTTTAAGTTGTCCATGGCTGACACTTATATAAGAGGTCTCAAAAAGATGTAGGCAACATAAAAATCGACATGGGTATATATATAAAAGAAACCATCCAAAGAACCTAAGAAGAAAGGTAGAAGTTTAAGCATCAGCTTAAGTTCTGCTTCAGAAAGGACATATTCTTTGTGTACTGGTGTGTTAAGGCCCGTCCTTGGACAGCCTTTGGCATGCAAAACCAAGTAGGGGCGTGTTTTGGTTTGAGCCTGGCCAGAGGCCAGGAACTACCCAAGCTCGCTCCTCCAGCTGAACAGAGGAGATAAAAAAAATTCAAAGCATCCCTGAGATCCATGATCAAGTGATTCGCGAGAGAGGCTTTATCTTAAGAGATATTAGAGTACATTTATTATACTAAAACTAACAAAAAGAGAGAAAAAAAATGAGAAGCAAGATGAGGTTCGGAGAACACCTTCTTCCCCTCCCCCACTCCCTCCTCCCAGCTTTACCTCCTACCCTAAAAGTGCAGGGAGACGAAAAATTGCTGGGGGTGGTTTTAGGTCACTTCATCATATTTCAAGGATTGGAGCCTTCCCCTGCTGGACCCCCTCTGGGGGTCCCCTCTGGAAGGCAGTTCTTCAAGAACTGCTCCCTTTGGAAAGTAAAGTCCATCTCACAAGCAGCCTTCTGCTGACTGCTGCAACATCAGGCCACCCCACGGGCAACAGTGGCCCTCAAACTGCTGTGGCGTGGGTCACTCCTCCACAGGCTGCAGGCCTTGTCAAGCATCCCCCTGCGCCAGCATTTGCAGGTGGGTCTCTGCACCCTTGGAATTCCACAGGCGGCAGTCCTTTTCAAGCTTCCCCCTGCTCCAGCGTTTGCAGGTGGGTCTCTGCACCCTTGGAATTCCACAGGCGGCAGTCCTTTTCAAGCTTCCCCCTGCTCCAGCGTTTGCAGGTGGGTCTCTGCACCCTTGGAATTCCACAGGCGGCAGTCCTTTTCAAGCTTCCCCCTGCTCCAGCGTTTGCAGGTGGGTCTCTGCACCCCCGTGGTCCTCCATGGGCCACAAGGAGGGGACATCCTGCTTCACCGTGGTCTCACCACCAGCTGCAGAGGAATCTCGGCTCCATTTCCTGCACCTCCTCCCAGTTTCTTCCAAAGTGACCTTGGTGTTTCCATGTTGGTTTTTCAGCTCACATCTTCTCACTCGCCCCCCACCGCCCTGGCTGGAAAAAATCTGCGCAACCAGGATTGTTTTGAATGCCTTCTTAAATATGTTATCACAGAGGCGTTACCACTTCTAATTGGCCTGTGGCATGTCCATCTTTGCAGCCAGCCAGACATTGGCCCTGCAGGACATGATGGTGGGGCTTCTAGCAGCTTCTCACAGGAGTCAGCCCTGTATGCCCCCTGCTACCAAAAACCAGGTCTTGCAAAACCACGACAGGCAGGTAGAGTAAAAAGCCAAAAGTTAACAAGTGCTATTCTTACACAAACTGCTAGAAGTGCTGCCTGAGTTTACAAAGTACACTCCAAATTAAAATTAACAAGCTAAAATATTTGAAACCAGACTCCAAGCAGAGCCTATGCAGACTCTCTTCTTCCCTCTAATTCTCCTATACATGCACCAAATTTTCACCAGTTTGATCCCAAGCAGTCCTTCATATTGAAACATCCCTCCAAGTAGGTTCTACATATTCTTCAATCTTCTTTCTTCACACTTCCATCTCTTTAAAGCACACAGCCCCCAGACTGTGAGGGTTCCAAACTCCCAGAAGAGAAATATCAAGAATGTTAAAAGAAAAAAAATGGAGAAAGATGACTGAACAGAATCTAACCAGCAAATTGACAAATGTCAGAACAGGAAGAAGACAAAAATGTGCCCCACCCCACTCCTATGAGAAGGATTAAGAAAGTATTTATTCTGTAAATATTTTCATTTCGGGAGCTGAAAATGGTCTGGCATTGCTAAATAATATTATTATTCTGAAACAAAAGCTTGGCAAAAGACTTTTCATAAGTATTACATTTTAACTAAAATAAAGGAGTAGAAACTAGGATAACAGCATTTTTAATTCTTGAGGTTCCCAATAACAAAAAAAAAAATTATCTTCAGTAGTTTTCTTGAAACACATGGGCAGAAATAAAAGTATAAGAATTCTTTCCATTTCTTAGTTACCAGCATCCTATAACATAGCATAAACTTCTTAATAGAAAGGACTATTGTAAAATTACTTCCAAAACAATACATTTCTTAATTTTTAATACAACTATATAAGGAAATGCTGATATTAAGATCACACAATATCAACTTTGCTCCAGAGCACACACTAAATATATAATTTATTTTCATATCTTTTCTACAAAATACATCTGAATTATTTTATTGAATTTATCCATCTTCCTAAAGGAAACCTCATTTCCTTTAGGACAATTGAATTCTACACTTTCTCTCCTGTTAAAGGCAGCTCTGCAGTTAATTTTAGTCAGTCTGGCAGAGATTTAACAATAACCATTTTCCTCCCAGCTGAAAGGTATAGATAAGTTAAAGCTCTGTCTCTCTCAAAAGAAATTTTTCTCCTTATTTGGCCTACAGCAAAATAAAAGAACATTTACCCACTCAGATAACACCAATAACTAAATTGAAAACATCTATAGAAAGTAACTTGCTAAAAAGCAACAGGGTGTGTTTGTAATTTCTGGCAATTTTAAGATACCCTAAATTTGCTTCTACAAATTTCTTCTGTTACTGAGAAGATAAATTTCCCATCAAACTAATAAAGACTCTTAAACTTAAAGCTATATTAAAACATTACAATGGGGCAGAGGGGCCACAACACACCACTTTGCTTATACCCCTTTAAAATTCACAAGTAGCATCACACAATTCCCCTAACCTACACATTCAGTCTGGGGTTTTAAACTGCAACCAATTTTCTCTGGCAGGGCTTATTCTAACATTTCCACACTTTTCTAAACTCCTGGCAACCAGTTATCACCTTGCTCTTGCACTGAATCTCACAGTGAATAAAAAGTGATGGCAACTGAGGTTTTCTAAAACTCTCACAGAAGGGCAAATAATAAGACTACACATCACTTCTGATCAATCGTCCATTTTTCAAACTAGATTTTCCTTGCAAGAAGACTTCAGAAAGATAAATGTCATATGAACAGAGTAAGAGAATGTTTTAGCAAAGAATGGCCAAAAAGCATGTTTTTCCAACCTCAACATAATTAATTATGGCACCATAGTGATGCATCTCTCAGGAAGTAATAAATTTCTAACCTACAAAATATTGGGCAGGGATTGCAATACTGTCCTGAAAAGATAATATTTTTACAGTCCCTCTTCCCCCTTTAGTCCTAAAGTTCATTTATCTCCTCTACTTAACTGAGTTTTTGATTAATGCTTTTATTATTAAAGCAATTTTTCAGTCTTGTGATAATCTGCCATTTTGCACAGTTTATACATTACAAACTACACAATGTAAGTTGTAAAACAAGTTATTTGAAGTTATTGTTAAAAAAAGAAAATCTAGATCTTGAAAAAACTCCTACCCAACAACTTCTTGTATCCAGATAGTGACAACGACCAGCCTCCCAACTTGGTAAATATGCCTCTTGGGCTCAGAGAAAAGTGCAATTCTGTGCCTGTGTTTCTGATTCTGAAGTTCTCTATCCTATGATATGAAAAATTCCTGCATTTGCTTCTAAATAGACCTAGAGTGCTTCAAGTGTGACAATGTTGAGCTGCTCCTACACCTATACCCAAGATCCAAAGTCTCTGCAAAAACCACCTGTAAAATTCAGTGGGTGGGGGGGTTCTCTCAGATGATGCATAAAAGTTTTGGCTCTGTAATAGACTGGCTGGGAGACTGCCAGCACCTCCTCTCAATTAACAGCTCAATAACCAAAGTGCTCCCACCAAGTGGCAAACCCAGCTTCAGTCCTCTCCACTGCTGTGACCTGCTGAACAGAAGGGGCACAGTGCCTGGAAAGACACAGCTTGAGCACTTCAGGACAATATTCCAAGTAAATAGAGGTGACTTCCTACACTCTGAAGGAAGGTATTCCTGTCCTGGAAAGAGTAAAAAAATGCAGCTTCTCAGGTGTGCATGCTGCATGTTACAAATTCAACTTCAGAATTTAAATTCACTCCTGCTCTTAAAGGACTTGCGGTATTATTCAAGGTCAGGGTTGCTGCCACTGAGTACTGCCACATCCAAGATCTCAACTTGGAGACAATTATTTCTCTGATACAAAAATACACAGGAATATAAATCAAGTGTTATAATGAGGCAACAGTCCAATAAAAATTTATCATTTCCAACAGCATATTAAGAAGGCACTCATCTGATAATACAAAATTATTAATCCAAGACTCTCCTGTGATTCAAAAACTGTTTGGAAAAAAACAACTAACTTAGTTTAACTTTGTATCCAGGGGTTGTATGCTAGATCAGGTATCAGCAGTGTCATGGTTTAGGAATGGTATTCTCCAATTTAGTGTTCCCACCAAAACCACTCCAAACCATGCATCCCTAGCTCACTCCTCCCTCCTCCCCATGCCCTCTGGCAGTCTGCAGAGGAGAACTGGAGGCACAAAATGCAAACATCACAGGTTGAGATAAGAGCAATTTACTGGAAACAGCAATGAGACAAGAAGAGGGACAGCAACAGAATATAATAGTAACGAAAGTGTACGAGAGAGGTGAATGATTCATGTGCAAATGCTGACAACCACATCACAGGGAGTCTGACAATACACAACCTCTGCCAAGTTAACCAGCTCTAGAAGGGACCCCTTCCCCTGTTCCTGGAAAACAGCATGATGTGGAATAACCTCCAGGTCCTAGCCATGTCCCTCCAGGCTTCTGCAAAAATTAACCCTGTCATGGCTGGAATCAGGACATCTGTCAGTCTAAAGCCAGCATAAAGTCCATGCTCTGAGAAACTCAAAAGAAATTTAATCAGGTGCCTATGCCCCAATCTGGACCAAACACAGAAGGTTGATCCAGCAACACAACAGCAACCTCCAGCCAGGAGACAATTCTGTTATACAGTTTCCATGGTGCTGAATCACAGAAATAGCAGATTTTTCATGAAGGAATAACACAGTCTTGTAGATCACATTAAGTTTTCAGTGACACTACAGAGTGGCATAAATTGTATGTATTTTCTCATTTAAGGATTAAAAGAAAATATTACTTTCATATAGTTAAAGTAGGAAAAGAAAAAAACCCCCTAATGATTATGTTTCATATGTACTCATTCTACTTACTCAAGACTGGAATGCAGGCATTTAGATACATAATTGATGTCTTCTTTAAATAGAGAATTAAATCAAATTAGAAGTATGAATTCAAAACATATTAAGCATATTAAACCTCTGTTCCTTATGGGAATCAAGTTAAATCTGCTTTAGTTCTGAATGACAGCATCCATTAAACTTTGATGTACTTCAACTGATGTGCTTTAATATCTTAGATGTCTCACCTGTACTTAAGCTAATACACAAGCCTATAGATGCAAGTGTAAATTGAGCCTAATACCATGCTCTAAATGAGAAATGTGCCTGCAGACAGGAGGAGAGAATGTATTCTTTTTCGTTTTTGACTTCCTTTCATTAACTTGGGTTTGTTTAAAGTAGTGGAAGTTTAGCACATAGTTTTAAAATCAGGTTTCTTGTATACTGTTTCCAGGTAAGATTAATTTAGAAATATTACTCTATAAATATTTAGAAATATTACTCTTGAGTTTTTACTCAAGAATTATTTCTATAATTAATCTGTTGCGTGTTATTTACAACCAATTCAGCATTTCACTCTGGAAGCACAACACTAGATCACTCTTAGTGTTCATGAACACAATTACCCATTAAATTTGTTCTGCATTTGCTCATACGTTTCCACTTTTTACCCAAATTTTCTGCAATCTTCAGGCACATGTTAGACAAATCTAATGTGTGAAGCAAGCTAAAACAAGATGTTCACTGGCAGCCTCCCAAGTCATTAAACGCCTACCACAAGATTCCTCTCATACTCTCAGGATGCAACTCACTGCAACTGGATAAAAAAAAGTCAGTTTATAATCTAAAGCCTGGTATTTCCTCATTCTTCTATTAAATATGTACAATTCTTTAATGAGACAATGAATGAAGCAAAATCAGTATTTCCCTCAAAAACGACCAATATAGTTTGGGAAGGCTCAAAAGGTGGCTTAATGCAAGTTACAAAGTTTAGCGAGCAAAGAGATAAAAATACAAACAAGGTATGATAAATACGCTCTCACAGCAACCCATAAGGACTCAAAACATCAGTTTTGTAAGAGAGCTTTGGAAGCAACAGTAGGTTGTTATTAGATGAAGGAACTAGTAACTGGTTAATATTTACCAACGTAAGAGGTTAAATATGTAGCACTCTGCATTTATCTTCCACTGAATATAACCATTCTCTAAAGTAACTTTTACTGCAAGCAAATGGGAACTGACGTTTTGCCCAAGGCAGCAAACACCACGTGGCCCTGAAAACAGTGTACCACCAACACTCACATTAGACTTTCTTCTTGAGAACTGAGTTTAGACATTGCCCCAGATGTTATGCAGAAGTGAGTAAGTGAAGATCTCTCAAGACTCTCAAGACCTGCAACAGAACTCTTCCAATATCTTAGTAAGCATGCAATTAGCAGCAGCAAATAACATTTTTCTAATCCCGGTCAAAATGACAGCATTCATTTATATGCATCTTCTTTCTGAAACAACAACTTTGGACTTCCTGAAGAAAAAGAAGTCCATCTTTCAGAAGTTAGGTACATTTCTTACACAATGATGCATGACCCACTACTGAGAATACAGCAAGAAGCAACAAACATCCAGAAGGCTAATTTTCTAGTCTGGGCACTAGTGAACAACTGATTATTCACATAAACCATTCAGCCATTTACAAGAACACCACTGAAATAAAAAACACAAAGTACATGGGTGTCCCTATTCAAAGAAGCAAGAGCTGCTGTACTTCATTCAGACTCAAGACTCATTTCAAGTCTGCTTACTATCCTGCCCCTGGTGAAGCTGAGGCAGACACCAGGGAAAAGAACAGGGTGAGCAGTGCACAGACAGTACAAGCCTTCTCTGATATGAGCAGTCAGCTTCCAGCAACCCACCAGATCAGGGACTGGAGAACCAGAGATTGGCTATCTTCCTTCAGTTGCCCTAGTTGTTCTGTTCTGATAAACATTGAATAACAATTCCCTAATTAACTTTTCCATCTAAGTCTGTGATTTTAGACCTCCCACATCTTCCTTCAGCTTCCCTTCCTTCCAACCCATAGATTCCCAGTCTATTTTGTCTCTATTCATACAGAAGCAGTTTAGTATCAGCAACTTTTTTGATTCCCCTTCCTTTTACCTCTACTAGTGCTACTGTATCCTTTCCAAGGTGGAAAGATTTCATGATAGCACAAAGACACTCAACATCTGAACGCACCAGGGATTTATCTGGTCAACCAAGTCTGGTTTGCTCTCAGGTCTTGACTTTAGAGACTCACTTGAAAATCCTTCTAGTGACTTTGAATTTGCTTTTTTTGACTGCCCCTAATCTTGGAGCTCTTTACAGAAGAAGAGTGACAAAGATTCTCCCCCTACCCTCAAGCTGCAGTGAAGTAAAGATCATTCAAGAAGCCATTGCTGTCTGTAAATAGGTAGAGTAGTTTCTCTCTCATTTCCACTACTTAAAATTCTATGATAGGTTTAAATGCAATTTTATTACACAAGCTGCACAGTATTATGAGATCTGTTGCACTTCTGCACAGGTTAGCAAAGAAACAAAACCAGGCTAAGTAATTTTTTGCCATCAAACTACCACCTGAGGCTTCATTTTTCCCTTGGGGAAAAAAAATTGTTATTTGAGAATACTCTGTAGAAAGACATTTAGAGCTGTCAAATGATGCAGGTCAGAGACAGCTCTAGCACTAAAACTAAGGAGAAAGTTTCCCTCATTCTTCTCCTGCTTACTTCAATCCCTGAGAAGGCTGACGTCTTCTGGGGCAATGGACATGAAACCCACTCCAGAAGGAGGAGAGGTAGGAAGAAAGTGAAGGAAAAGCCAGTCAGGAGAACCATTCCAGGGAGAAGAAAATCAGCATGGCAGCCATCAGGAGAGGGACACAGGCTGCAGCTTACCAGCTGCTCTGCTCAGCACACTGTGAGCAGGAGGAATGCTAGAGCAGGAATCAGAAGTGAGGACACATGCGAGACCCCAGAGAAAGATGCCAGACCACAGGAAAAGGGTACACAGACTACAATAGTATAACAGTGGTGAGAAATGCAACTGGCTGTGGAAACAGCAGGGAAGGGCAGGGGGGAAAGCAGGGGACACTAGCAGAACTGAAGAGGTAAAAAATGGTGTTGGTGAGGTGACGAGTGGGAAATGGAAAAAAGAGCGTAAAAAGGAATGAACTATGTAGGAAAAACAAGACTGAGGCAAAGAGTACTAGAGGGGAAAGCAAAGGGCAAATACAGAAAATGTTTCTGTGTGTCTCTCCTCCCCTTGACATGTCCAACACAGGAAACACTTCTAAAAACTTTGGTATGAAGTCCAGAGGCCCACCAACCCTCTAGCAAAGGTGCCCTCCTGTTCTCCTCTTTTAAGCATTAGTTCCTATGACAGTGAGGTTACTTAAGATGGCAGGTTGTGTTTAAGAGCAGAGGGTCAGAAAGAAGAAAAAATGTGGCATAAGGGAAATGAACTAGTGCAAGGAGAAGAAGGGGCAAAAGGAATAAGCTTTATTTCCAAGGATAAAAAAATGGAAAAATATATAGTACTTGCCAAATTCTTTTTCCTTTGAGCATGACCTTCAGGAATAAAATCAGTCAGAATGACTTGTATGAAAAGAGGTGGCAGAAAAAGAGGAGGACTCAAAGTGTATGTCAAGGGTGATGAGAAGAATCTGGGACTGGCAATATGTGACACATTAAACTGCAAAAATGGAGAAAACACTCCTGAAAGCAGGAGAAAAAACTGCAGAGGCTGACTGTAAGATTTTATTATAAACACTCTAGAATATAAAAGAAGCAACAAAAGTAGTAAATATTGCTGCTGACAGACCCTATGATAAAAAAGGTAAATGCAAGGAGAAACAAAAACTGTATCAACAAAAGGTAAGCAAGCAGGAAAGAAGTCACAAATGGGAAGTCATGAATACTTACACACTAGATATCATAAGAAAGTTTAAGCAACAGAATATAAAGGATACTGTACAGAAAAGAATCTGTACAATAAAGAAAAGGTTTGGAATAGAAATTAGAATTAATAATGTTTGAAAAGGCAAAGAGCAGATCTGATTCAGAACACAAACATTAAAGTAGTATTGCCCCTGATGGAACAGCCAAATACAAGCTAATACCTACAGCTAAGTGACTGGATGCATTATCTGCATTAAATTACAGAGGACAAATGCAGAAGAGTTCACAGAAAGAAAGACAGGAGCCAGAGTTAGAGGAAGGATGACAAGTAAAAGCTTACAAGTTACATGCAAGGAGTCTGGTAAAAAGGATTAAGACCCCCTAGAATTAATATTTTTTCTCCTACTCAGACTGCAAATGTTTTACAATGGTTATTGAAATAACTGATTGTAGTAAGACATTTTGTCCTAATCAACATGTCACTAGAATACAATAGGATAACTCAGCCAAATAATCTAAGAAGAGCAACATGCACTTTGTGACATTTTCCACAGTTAGATAAAAATCAAAACAGCACGTCCTCTATCAGAGTGTAAAAAAAAAAAAAAGAGCGCAGGTCAAGGATTCTTCCTTTATCCTATTATTGCCAAGACAAAAAACATGTTTTTGCAATGCCCTACCTAAAAAACATAGAATATTTGCCTTTTATATTTGGCAAGAAGCACGGAAAAGTTCAGGCAATGGGCCAGACCTTTTGTCTAAAATGCATAATGTTATGGCTTAGCGAAGCTAAGGGCTCACTAACAGTGCCCTGAGAATCTGGTCACAATGCCCTCTTCTTATTTAATATTCAACATCAGATTTTTATCCCAAAGGTGAAAAAACAGATTTACATACACACCTCTGCCTAAATCTCTCATAAAAGACAAGAGCATATCCTATGCTGTTAGGACTACAACAATCTCCCAGACTGACACAGCCATATCCATAAAGAAAATAAACATTTAAATTCATACGTGAAATTACTTTAGCACAACTTTTCAAAAAAACAAGGCACACTGCTGATGAGTGCTGCAGTGAGAGAGCTCACGCACTCCTTGTTCCACACTGTCCCCTTCAGCTCTTCTTTCTTGCCCCTGTCACCACCTGCTTATCTCGGCACACACAAGTTACCTCCCCCTCTAAGCAGCACATAGTGAGGTTTCATGTATACACCTGTCTGTATGGCTTAGTTTTGGCTCCAGCTTTTAATAGCACAGTCCCTATTTGAGCTGCTGTGCCTGGATTTTGCCATAAAAAAAAAAAAATTCAAATCTCAGAACACATTCACAGCACTTTGAAAAGCTCCTCCATCTTTTACTCCACTGCAAGCATCCTTTTACCCCCCTGCCTAGAGATCTTTAGGTATTTCAAATGAACAAAATAAATTAATGTGATCTGACACAGATGTGATGGAGCAATGGGGCTCAATGGATCATGAAAGAGACACTACAAACATCAAATAAAAAGACTGAATGATATAGAGGGAAATGCAATGATAAACGGAAGTTTGAAAATGCACACTGATGAGTGCTATTTTATAAACTGCAAATATTTTTTAAAACCTCATTCAGGAAAATCCATGCAAGGAAGATTCCTTCCTTTAAATTTTCTTTACTATTCATAGCATCTGAATTGGACTGTATGAAACAACAAAGCAATTAGTTTAAATACTGCCAATATTCCCACTGGTGATAATTGGATGCTTCTTGCAGGAACATCTGTTCCATCTTTCTTAAGAAATGAAGTACAGACCCTGTTACCTAGACAACAGAATCCTTCTGAGCATCATGCACTATAAAAGGGCAGTATCAGCCTAAGTCACACTGCACAGTCGCTCTCCCCACTACTCCCTTATCGTCACTAGTGCAACCAAATGCTGTGACTTTTTACCATTAAGCCCATATTTATTAGATCATATATACTCAAGCCCACTTTCACATGCACTAGAAGCAACAGCTGTGTCACTGTCCTTTGGCTAAGCAACAGTCACTTTGAGGCTTTGTATTCGGCCAGTTTCCACCACCGTGACTGCCAAGTTGTGAAACTAAAAACACTACAGCTTCCAGTTCTCTGAGAGCAAGTCCTATCAAACCTAGGAATCTCATCTCAGTCCCCTTGAATGTGGTACAGAAACAGTCACTTGCACTGCCCTTGATTACTGGAGCTATTCTAGCACTAAAGGGGCTCATCCCTTACTGGCACTCACTAGTGTCCTCCAGCCAAATTCAGGAGAGAAGCAGCAGACTAAACTTTGAAGATGCCTTTTGTTGCCTTAACAAACTCATACTGATAAAATGTTGACAACCACGAAGTGCACCAGATGACAAATTTCTTTGCATGCTTTAGCAAGTTGGATGGATTTACTTTTTTCCCCCCTGTATGCATGTGATGGGGGACCAACAAACCCAGAAGCTGAAATCATAGAATCATTAAGGTTGGAGAGGGGCTTTGTACAGGAGCATGCAGTGACAGGACAAGGGGGAATGGCTTTATACTGAAAGAGGGTAGGGGTAGATTAGGTATTAGGAAGAGATTTTTTACTGTAGGGTGGTGAGACACTGGAACAGGTTGCCCCGAGCAGCTGTGGATGCCCCATCCCTGAAAGTGATCAAGGCCACGTTGGACGGGGCTTTAAGCAACCTGGTCTAGTGGGAGGTGTCCTTGCCCATGGCAGGGGGATTGGAACTAGATAATCTTTAAGGTCCCTTCCAACCCAAACCATTCTGTAACTTTATGGAAATAATCTCAGTAAGACAGGACTACAGATTTGTTTTCCAGGCCCATCTGTATTGAAAAAAAACCAAACCACATGAGTTCTAGAAGTACTGAAGATAAAAAATAAAAGCTTGAAAACCGTCTGGATTTGAGATGCCCAGAAGAAACAAAAATTAAATAATCCATCTGGCCTTAGACTGAAAATCTGAACAATGGAGATAGCTGAAAATTATTAAAAAATAAAATCATAGCAGAATTCCTTATTTTGACTTTGAGAAAAGTTCTGACTTTCAAATGTGAAACAGTACAAAAGACAATTTAGCAACAGCAAAGTAGTTTTTAGGTCACAAGTATAAAAAATACTTAGAGACAGAATGTAAAGCTGCAAGGATCACTCATCCTCAGAAAAATTAAACAGAGTAGGTAAAACCTAGGCAAGCAGAAAATCACTAACACATAACAAATATAACATGTCAAAAAAGAAGAAACAATTATTAGTCTGAAGTGCAAAGACACTAAGGCAAATGAGGATACTGAACAAACCTTCAAGTTTGGTCAGAGAGATATCATTAATCACAGTAATAAGAAGCTTTTTTAGGGTAGAAGCTTAGAGAAATCAAACCAAAATGGATTCAAGATACAGCCAGCGAACACAAAACCATTGTATTGCTTGTAAATATTAAAGGCATCTGGAGATAAAGGAAACCAAGGGAAATAGTACAAAAGGCAACTAAGGGAAGAAACTAATCTAAATAAGCAAGTGAAAATGTGGGAAGACAATGACAGTTGAGAAATAAACTCTGCAGGGGCCATGGGATGGAGTAAGTTCATTAGCACAGAAAGAAAAGGCATGGACTCTCAAATGTCTTCAAGAACTGGCACCAGATCTCCCATTTCATAACTGCCTCAAACAAAATTATTCTACATTGCTTTTTTCAATATGCTGTTCACATAAACTAGTAACTTTTTCCAAAAGTATAGCCTGTCTGGACTACACTAACTACACTACACTAAATGCCCAGGTGGCTGCATACGAAAAAGCCCAAGGTCAAATACACTCGTGGCATATTCATATACCCACAATTGAGTATATGCATTACATAGAGGCAACAGGCAGGTTCCAGAAAGCATCCTGACACTGCTAGTGACAAAGGAAGGCTGAGTGTGATGCTCTCTCTACAAGGCAGAAGCATTTTCCCAATCAGACGGCCAAAGGGAACAGAGAACAAGACTATGATGCTCACACCTTTCTTATCAAAATGCAAACAAAGCAACAGCGGCATACCCGTGGGCAAGATGCATCACAGAATTAAAGACTACCCACTTAGTGTTGTAAAGTTAACTACAGTTTGGAAACAGGAAAGTCTCCCTGTATCTTAAAACTCCCATATATTAATGCCTCAAGTCATCATAAAGACAACAAAAATCTCAATAGGATACAGTAGAAGCTATATTTAAACAGAGCTACTTTTCAGCTTACTATAGAAATAGACACAGAGGTTTACAAGAAAACAAACACCATACTGAAACTGTTAACCTACTGAAATTCAATTAAGTGAATAAAATTTTAGTAGAATGTAAGGTGACATTTTGCCTTCAATAAAGCTGACTACAACTTGCACACAAAAACTTGCACAGAAAAATATGACTGCAGACTAAAACCACTATCCACTTAGCCTACACAGGACTGAAAACAATACCAGATAATGTATTTTAAAAAGCAACATTTTATCAAATTCCTAGAATTCTTTTCCAGTGATGATCCATTTGCAATCCAGCCATCTCTGTTCTGTATTAATTTATCCAGTTTAGGCACTACCAATAACATTCCATTTTTGCCTCACAGACTCCATGGGAACCAAGTAGTCTCAGGCAGTTTACGGAGCAGGAGCACCAGGGAGACCATTAAGGGGGACACTGTTTTGGGAGTACATTGCAGAACCATCTGATAAGGATGGGGAATAGGGTGAAGTCTTCTCTACAACTCAGAGAAGTCTCTGACCCACAAACCATCATTCTTACGAGGAGACTTTTACCTCCCTGACATTTCCTGGAAGGGCAACAGAGAGGGGCACAAGGAACCGCGTTAATTTTTGGAGACTATCAGGAACAACTTCTTGATACACATACTGGAAGGGCCAATAAAGGTAGCACACAGTCGTTCTGAAACAATGAAGAACTGTTTGGAGATGGGACAAGATAGCTCTGGCTGTAGCAACCATCAAATAGTACACTTGAAGATATTCAGCACAGAACAGAGAAGGCTCCGAGGAGATCTTTCTGCAGCCGTCCAGTACTTAAAGGGAGCTAATGAAGAGGAGAGGAATGTTTTACACAGGCAGGTAGTGGTAGGACAAAGGAGAATAATTCTAAACTAAAAAGGAGAAGAGAGATTTTTTTAGATTAGAAGCTGGGGAAAAGTTCTTTACTCAGAACAGGTTGCCCAGAGAAGTTGTGGATGCTCCATCCCTGGAAGTGTTCAGTGCCAGGTTGGTTGGAGCCCTGAGCAACCTGATCTACTGGGTGGCATCCCTGCCCATGGCAGAGAGGATGGAACTAGGTGATCTTTAAGGTCCCCTCTAACTCAAACCATTCCATTATTCTATGAGTTGAAGACCCTCAGTGAAGAAGGCAAGTAGCAGAGCACAGACCTGGAGCCTCAGGAGAGCAGACTTCAGTTTACTGAAGAAACTGGTAGGCAGCCACAGGAAGCAGCTCTGCAGAGCAAAGGAGCTCAGGAAATCTGGCAGGTCTATTAAAAAATAGGAGCAGGATACCTGTTTGGCTAAGTAGATTGTCAGAGCTCAGATTCAAGTGCACAGAGGGGTGCAAACAGGGACAGGCTACATGGGAGGAGTTTACAAACATAGCCCAGGCATGGAGGGAAGGTGTCAGGAGAGCTGAAGCTCACCTTGATTTGACACTTGCAAGGAATGCTGAGGGCAACAAGAGCTTCTGCTACTACATTGGTTATGAAAGGCTGAACAAGAAAATGTGAGCCCATTGCTAAATGAAGTGAGCAATTTAGTAACAGAATTTGAAGACAGAAGTCCCAACTTAAAACCCATGCCATCACCTCTCAGTCTGAGACATCAAAAATAGTCACATGTAATGTTAAATTAGAGACATTCTAGTTATGTAAATATATATAATTCAATATATAATTCAAACAGTTTTATAACTCCACAGAGAATAAACTGAAAACATGTACAAACTAATTTTACTTGACTACACAGAAAGCACAAATGGAGGAGCATAAGGAAAATATGCAATGCGAAAGAAAGAATGAGAAACAGAAAAATAAAAGTTTATGACAAATTCACAAAAGAACCCAAATTTACAAAGCATTCCAACTGAAGCTTTAAAACACGTAACTATGTTCATTTGTGTGCACACACACATACACAATCTTGCAGGGAGTATTTAAGTTTGGCAAGTAAGTATTTTAAAAACTCTTCTTTGCATTATCTGCAAGTCTGTTGTTCTTTATCTGAGTGATAAAGTAGCTATTTGCTTTCAGAGCATGGCTGCCTACAGCTTAATCTGAAGAGGCCTGGCTTTGATTTTCTGTTAATTTTTGCTGAAGGCACCATCAGTTGGTTTTGAATTTGTGTATTCTGAGAATATTCAGAACTTGAAGCGAACAGCAAATTCACAGTGAAAATAACTAAGCCTAAATAGCACTGAACACTCATTTTCCCTAGTCAGCTGCACTGGGAATTTGGATTATATCCTAACTGCTGTCGAGTATCAAATTCATAGAGAAGTTTCTTTGGCTCATACCATATTAGAGTGGGGTAAAAGCCTTCTTTTTCTTCTGTTTAATGTACTTGCCACAGATTTATTGATACTGCTCTCTGGCTTTGAGCAGAAACAACTTCAAGGAAAGAAAAGTAACCTCTGCATGAAAATAAGTTGCATATTTTGCATTTATAAATCTAAAAGCAGCACTTCCCTTCTCCTTTCTTGTCTGCATGCTCCTTTTTGTTGTTAAATTGTTGAAGGAGGTGGCTGTAGTTAGACAATGGAGCCAGGTAGCTGCTTCAGATGATGCTCTACTTTTGTCCAACTACTTGTTATAAAACTGTACTTCAAGCTGTGAAACTTTGCTTTCATAACCACTACAGTGTATTTATGGGCTGATAAAAGCATCGACTTAAGTGATTAAACAAAAATAGTCTTATTCCACATATTTACTCCTTGTGCATTTTTTTATTTAATGAAGTTAATTGTTCTTTCAGATGCAATAAAATAAAGAAGACAAAAAATGTCCAGAAAACCCTTTTGAAGAATAACCAAAGCAGCAATTTAAGTACACCCTTATACAAAAAGCATTTGAATTACATAGATTATACAAGATTAGACCACATAACACAGAGAGCTCTTATTCTTCCTATGGCATGCAAAACACAAGTTGTCATGTAGCTGAACCAAAAACTTTTTTCCAGGTGATTCATACTCAAAATGACAATGCACAGACACTTCTAGCCAACACATGCCTTAGCTCTCTAATAAAAATCTCTTTTAAAAAATTTTTTTTCACTTATTTCACTACCTCCAGCTATTGAAAGAGGGAGTGGAGTTTCAAAGGTTCCACAATCTTTTCTAATTAGGTAGTAGAAAATTTATGGGGAGATTTTACACTGCCAAATATTCTACTCATTTATCCTGTCTTGGCATGGGAAAAGAAGTCCTGACATTCAAAAGGAATCTCCCATAGCAAATGTACTCAGGTACAGACACTTTTTCAAAGCCTTTTTTTACTTAACCTTGACTTCAACAAAGCCAGGGACCAAGGTCTACGTAAGTCTACACAGCAGTAAGTACTGCAAGCTGCTGTGATAGTCAAGGACAACGAAAAGGTCAACATAGCTGAAGCAGAACTTGTACCTATTAGGAAATTCTATGCAACCTCACTTGAAGAGTGCCAGTGGCATTACAAATCTTCTAAATGTTTTATTAATACTGAAAAGTTATCACTATTCCTGTACAGCTGATCTTTCCGCATTCCTAAGAGAAGCAGAGACAAGTCAAAGATGTGGCAAGGCCAGTCTGGTCCACAGTCTCAAATTAAGTAACGTTATGTTTAGCTCATTTGACTAAGCAGATTCCAACCAGGGAGGTGAGAGCAGCTCGTAAATGACACACAGCAAATGACAGAGGTAAAATAAAGTAAGTTTTACTAGCTCTACCAGCAAGGCACAACGTGTTCTCTTTGGTGCCACTGGCAGCATGGCATGTGGACACTCCAGAGAAACACATGGCAAAGGCACAAAGTGCTTCAACATGGAGACAGTAAGTCTGGCTGACTTCCTTGGCTCAGCTTCAGCACCACAACACTGTAGCATACTCAAATATAAGACGAGGGGGACACAACTCCAGAAGAGCGGCCCACATGGAAAGGAAGGCTGCAGATTGCAGGGAGGCAGAAAAGAATGTAAACACAGTGAGACAGTGACCTCTTCAAGAAAGCTGAGAAACACAAAAAGGTTACAAAGACAAATTAACCTACCTGTAAGGCTTCTAAAGCTTTGCCCCTCAGAAACCAAAATATTTGTACCCTCTAGTACTTTGTAACATACACAGTATCTGTAGGCAAAAGGCCTGAGAATGATTGGTGCATGTTAAATTGCATGAATGAGCTTTCAGTAACTCATTTAACATTACAGTCTGAATTTACTTTAGCCTGTACCCATAAATGCAAGTACGAACACAACGGCCAACAAATGCTCCCACTAGTGTCCCACAGCAAACTGGCAACATTTCAAGGTCTCCCAAAAGGAGCAGCCTTCACTAACAACCAGTACACACAGGCACAGGATGTGGCAACTAAAATGGTTACAGGACCCAGACCCAACATTCACACAGGGTGAAACAGCAGCAATTTAGGGCACTCCTTAAAAAAGACTAGGTTAGCAATGCTGCTGATTTGTGGCTCTACTTCTCCCATTTAAATCAGCTGAAACAGCCTAGTCTCATTTTCTTCCCTACAGAAATAAAGAGTGAGCTATAAAACCACCCTGACAGAGAAAAAAAATTGAATTAAGTTTAGAATTAAGGTCACTATTTACAGAGAAGATGGCTAGAGTTGGTAATTTATCCTTGGAAGAGGGGAAGTTCTCCTTGGTGAGGGTGCAAAAATAAGCTAGAAAGGACCAGAAGTTGACCAAAGAACATCAAAGACCAAACTCAAGTCACTGGTTCACATGAAGCCTTTAGTAGTGGTTATTTTTGTCTGCAGACTGTGTCAGCTGGTCTGTGAGAATGTTATGGAAGACACCATCAAAAACCTTACTAAAGTCGAGATAAACAGAATCTACAGCATTCACCAAGACAGGCATCTCATTGTAGGAGATTAACAAGTTGGTTAAGGATTACTTTCCCTTCGAAAATCCATTATGACTACTTCCAATTACCATCTTGTCCTGCACGTGTTTGGAAATGGTTTCCATGAGGATTTTCTTCATCACCCCCCCAACAACTAAGGTGTAGCTGACCAACTTGTAGTTCCCCTGATCCTCCTTGGAAACAGGAGTGACATTTGGTTCTCTTCCATTCACCATTACCTTTCTAAGATAAGTAAGCCTGGTCTCATAATGAAATCCAAGCAGCTCCCAGTACTTGCGGGTGCAACTTATCAGGCACCACAGACTTGTGTATGTTCAGTTTGACTGCTCCCTAACCTGGACCTCCTCCACCAAAGGTAAGTCTTCCTTCTTCAACTTTCTCCCGGTCTTAAGAGCATGAGACTCCTGAAGGTTGGTCTTACTGGTAAACACTGAAGCAAAAAAATTATTGAGTGCCTTGGCCTTCTTCATACCATTTATTCCCATTCAGCTGCAGGCTCATGTTTTCCTTAGTCTTCCTTCTGATATTCATGTACTTGAAGAACCCCTTACTGTTGCCCTTCTGGTCCCTTGCTAGACTCGACTCCATGTTAGCCTTGGCTTTTCTAATCCCTATTCTTGCAAGATCAAACAGCAACTCTACATTTCTCTTGTTTTACTTATCCCTGCTTCCAATTCATATATAATTCCATTTTATGTCCAAGTTCAATAGAGACCTCCTTAGTCATCCATATACACCTCCTGTTACCCTTGCCTGCTTTTCCACTTGCTGGGATGGAACTTTCTTGAGTTTAGACAAGGTGATCCTTGCATACCAAGTTTTCCTGGATCCCTCTTCACTCCAGGGCTGTATCTCAGAATTATTTCAAGCTGATATCTGAAGAAGTCCGCACTCCTGAAGTCCAGGATTGTGATCCTGATTTTTGACATGCTCTGCTTGCTTAGATCCTGGACTCTTATCGTATCAGCTAAATAACCAATAACAATTGCACCGAGGTTCTTCCATGCTCAGGGACAGGATACATACACAGATATTTATGAAGTACTTGGTGAATAGCACTGAGTAAGAAAAGGTTTATTACTTCTCTTTTTTCTGAATTGTTTTTCCCAAAATCCACAATTAAAAGTTGATAGTCCTTTTACTGTGAAAAACAAAGTACTTGAATTAACTCAGATAACACTCTCACAGGAAGTGAAGCCTTTGGGACAAGAAATCTCAGACAAAGCTGTATTACCCTGGTGCTTTCTTGATAAAGAAATACAAAATTCCATTACCACTAGCTGTTTGCAGACTTTTAAAAGTCACAGCTACTGGTTCTTAACAGATGATGGCAAAGATACTCCACAGGACAAAAAAACAGCCTTACAAATAATACCTCTCTGCTCTGTTTCTTCTGTTTCCACTTGTTCTAGAAAACCTACTTAGATAAGACAAGGAGCAAAATGTAAAACACAAAAGCAGCAGAATTGAATACAAGTCTTCCTTTCACCCAAACTCAGGTTCCAAAATAAGCTAATTCAAGTCTTGAGCTGAAAGACATGTCACATTCATTACCTAAATAATCATCTAAAAACAAACCACTATATTTCATAAGTCATATTTTACAGCTCTGCTCTTCAAAAATGCAATTGCTTAAGCAAAGTAATAATCTGCCTCATAACAAGAACACAGAAATAGCTGGCACTTCAGTTATGTTCAGAATAGAACTGACTTAGAGGGAACTAATTAGCTTTTTTCCCCACGAACACAGTTCTTTGACTTATAAGAATCCCTTCTCATACTTTCACATTCAACACAAGAGGATTGGTTGAAAGCAGGATTCTTTTAGCATAAGGGATCATCCTACAGTTGAAATAAAGTAACAAATCACCTGGGTCAGGAACCACTGCCTATATGATGTTTTCACTGACATAAGCCTTCTTCCAGAAAAAGCTTGTGAGAAAAGCAGTAAGAGAAGCTTTGTGGTTTTTGAAGTCCTAAGCAAAGACAGACCAACTTGATTTGTAATGTCAAAAAAGAAGAGTCATCTGCCTTTTCTTTTAGGGAAAGTTAGCCACTAGATCTTATTCTGGGTATCTATGCAATATGACACACAAAATGGTCTTGGACTGCAAAACTGAATGCCTTTCAGTTCAGCAATATATTTCTTGAGTACACTGTCAAGTGTCTTCAGATTACAAAACTATTAAAACCATTCTGAACATCCATACACAGAACTGTGTACACTGGTGACCTCTTCATTTTTTCAGCTTCCAAGGCGGAGTTTGGGTTTGTTTTGCTGCTGCGGAGTGTGGGGATGGGTTGAATGTCAGAAGTAATATTCATGACATTTTTAAAATGGCCTCTTTCCAGGCTGATAATCTTTATTTAATCAGTAAACACTACCCCCTCTGTCACCTATTTAAGCCTTTAAATACAAGATAAGCTATTGATGTATTAATTAGAAGTCTGCTTCTCTTTATGGAAAACGCACTTGATTTTGGCTTGTTTCTGTATGACAAAAACTTTGGGGTTTTTTTTCCAACTATTTCACCTTTACCTTTTTCTCATTTCTAATATTTTATCAACCTGGAATTTCACTGAGGCAGATGGTGATGTTCTCCATTAACTCAGGTTACAGAGTTTTACAGTAAGGTCCGAAGAAGCGTAAAGTGTAACTCAAGGAAGAATTACCAGAAGAACCACTGAAAGTACTCAAGTAACTCACACAGCAGATGTCAAAATTCACAAGCTGTACTGACCTTTGTGCAAAGCTTTACTAATTTGAAAAAAAAGGTTAAAAAAAAAAAATCAAAACCAAAATAGGGATGTATCACCAAGAGTTAAAAAATAATTTGACACTCTCCCCTTCTTTACATTGTTGTGTTCAGGTATGACAGAACCAGCTCTATACCACCGTGCTATCATGACAACAGGACAGTCTCCTTCAGACTGTTCCACGCATCCTCTCCATAGTAGCACAGTTTAAAACAAAGAATCCAAGAAATAAAAAATCCTCAATGCTGTCAAAACCAATTTTATACTAGCAAGAATATAATCTAGTACTGATGTTAAAAGAGGATTTCCCATTTCCTCCAAAGGCAGAAATATTAGCAAAAAAGGACACTGGGTAAATCCCGTGTAAAGTGACTGACAGCAGTGCAGCCACCTCTCAAATCTACAAGTGACCTTGACCTTATAGTGATAAGCACTTTAAAAGGATAGCAGTTCTATCTGTTAAGTCTCTTCATACAGAATCACCATGGACACTACACTAAACACAATACAGTGGTTTGTTCAGTTCACGGACATCATGAGTTTCTAATGCCTCACAATGCATTGCACATCTGAATGCTGTATTTAAATGCAACACTGCTAGATTATAAAAAGCTTGAGGCACATTCCTAACATATATTTCAACAGCTGGCAACATAGTGATAGCATTAAGACAAGGTAATATTTAATTGAGCAAGTACACTTCTTTTGCAATGTAAGAAATTCTTGCATTACAAAATTTTACTCAGTATCCAGCATTTTGACCGTAATGCACATTTTCAGACATAAAACATTTAAAGATCAAATTCTACCTTCATATACAAACACTTAATTTTTACCAAATTTGAAGGAATTATAGGCACTACTGTGCTTCTAAGTGTGCAATTTCTGAATGCATTTTTTCTCCTAAGATACATGTAATAAAAATACAATTAAAGTTGGTTTTTATTTTGTTATGAAATTTCGCTGTACTTAGGAGAACAAACTGTTCTCAGATACTAAAGAATAACAAACTACCCTTAGTCTGAAATAAAATACTTTATTACTAAGTGAACTTGTGATGGTAGTTGTAATCTTTCAGAACCTTTTCCTTCAAGTCATTTGAAAAACGTTCCTTTTTAAAGTAAGTCTTCATTTAAAAGTTCACACTTATTTCTCTCTCAACACATAAAAGAAGATGAAAAAGTTATACCAGAAAGAGGCATTATTAATACCTAGAAAGAACTAAGAGAAAATTATGATTTTAAAAGCATTTTTAAAAAGCTCACATCTGAACAAACTTTCATGCTTGCATACTTTAAAGAAAACATTTAGACAATCTTTATGTTACGTAATTCCAGGAAAATAAAATATCTGTTGAGTAATAATGTCAGTAAAAATACTTTCATTTATGCACACTTACTGCAATCTCTCTACAGGCCGACATGGATATCCCTGTACCTTCAATTTGCTTCAGTGCATATTCCTTTTCATCTTTTCTGTACATTAATGAAAAAAAAAAAAAAGAGAGAAGAATATGTTTAGCACTGACTTACATTACACCAATTAATACAAGTTTAATGAATCATTTTAATTTGGTATGGATCAACAAGCTGAAAAACCAATCTGCTTTTATGCATAAATTACACTTTGACACGAAAAGCAAGTTTTCTTTTAACAAAGACCTTATAATTCCCAAACAAAAACTTCTGCATAAAGAAACTTTGTTAACCTATATCCATTTTTCTCTGAAAACATATACAATATCTGCAGATAACAGCAAACAGAGAATTCTGGAGTACACTTTTCCTAAAATTCCAGGATACTGTCTACTACTGTGAAAACACCACGGTCGTACCCTATGCTTGGAAAACTCTCCTAGAAATACCTGGGAATGACAAGTTTCTTTCTTGTTTTTATGAGCCACTCTCAATCCACTTTTATTTCTGAAATACTACTATTATAAACTAATTATATAAAAAGCACTGGCTACTGACAAATCCCCACACAGCATATGAACCTGTGTGCTCTGATGTACAAAGCCAGAACATGTGAAAATGTTCAGCCCAAACACTGTACTATCCTTTTAAATAATCACAGTTTGAAGTGATTTAGAGGGACCACCAACAGAAGACAAAAATTAGGTAGAATCTCGAAGCTCTCATGATATAACAGAACCAGCCTGCAGTATGGTTTTGCAGGACTCAGCTGTCATTGATAGATGTAGATAGGCATCGACGCCCACAGTGTCGATGCCCCAGTGTAGATTCACCAGTTACAATTTGACAAACCCCAAGCCCCTATCCAAATTCCCCGTGGCATTTCTGGTAGACCTCAGTTCGCTCTTCTTCCAGTCCCAAACCATTTTTTTTGCCACACTGAAAGATTATCAACTTGCCATTGCTTCAGCCTCTCTGACTCTGAACTTCAGGCCTATGCCCTGCCAGCTTCAGCCTGTTTCCCACCTTCTTCCAGACCCTCTCCCTCCAAAATTCATAGGATGAGAAGTGGCTCAGTGGAAAAATGTTGGGACAGGATGAGATAATTAGAAATAATAGCCGCCTACACATATTATAAATAATTACAGTTGAGCATTGTTCTCAGAAATTTTCAGTAGCAGCTAAACCCTCACTGCATATCTACAGTTAATACTGGGCTACACTTTCCGGAAACAAAAATTTAACAAGAAAAATTCCATATGTATTCTGACTACACACAGAAACTCGTGAGCTGCAAGTTTTGCTAAAAGTAAATCTACCTCTGAAGTAGGAGTCACTTGGCAGCTGTTCCAATTGGGAAACCCAAGTTCTGGTGCTACACCTTAACTCAGAAACAGTTGTTACTCCTCTCTCAAATAAGCACTTGCATGAAATCTTTGAAAATATTTGAAAACCTATTTCCTCCAAATTAAAAAGCAGAGGAAATCAGTTGCAATGGAATTACAACTTGATTGATTCCAAGCAGATAGAGTGTTCTGGTGTGTTGTGGGATTTGGTGCAAGACTGATCTCTAAGGAAAAAACACCAAGCATGTTTAGGCTACAGGTGTGAAGGGCCTCTTTCCCCAGATAGGTTTGGAGTAATAGAAGATCCTTCTGCTGCTGAAACTAAAGAAATGGGTTACTTCGAGGTGAGCTAAATTATTTTTGAACTGCTAAAGACAAATACATTCTCATTCTGCACAGATGGTTTTCTGTGGAGAAATGGGAAGGACAGCAACTTAAAATATGCCTTGCAACTTCCTGCAAAATACCCATTCAGACACTCAGATGCAACTCTTAACAACCAACGTAAGGTTAGACTCTCCTCTCCTACAGCAAACTTTTATACACCTATGCTAGTTGAAATGAAACAGCCACATGTCACAGTATTTTGAAACATATAACTTCTGAATCTGTACTTGAGGGGAGGAGGGGAAACCACCGAAAACATTTCAAGGGCAAAAGAGTCTTGGAAGTTACCATTACTAAAATTAGGCCAAATACCACATTAACAGCTTGTAAAAGCTGTTACAAAGTACACTTTCCAAAGTAAGTTCAGAAGCCGACATGTCTGCAGACAAATTCACCAGGATCTACTGACTTGGTAATTCAGATTCCTTTTCTGGTCCCCTCTGAGCAGCTTTTTATTTTCATGAATTAATCACTTACAAGAACTCAGCTCAAGATGTGGAACCAAGAAATGTGTAACAATCTCACAGAAATTGCTTTTGATTTCATTAATTAGTCCAAATATTAAACAGTAAATAATAAAAGCCCATCCCTTCTTATAGATGGTTCTGCTATCTAAGCAGAAGACTTATATACACTGCAAAGTATTAACTTGGGTCGCTTACAGAGACCGTGAAGACAAAATTATGTTGTCTGCAGAACCAAAACCAACTCTGGACATTTCAATCATGACTTTTAAACTATGGTCATGTTTAAACTATGCAGCACAAACAATCCCGTGCACAGCTATCAGCTGAAATCCCAAAGCAATGCAGTCACTACAGCACTGCACCAGATCCATCTTTTGGCACATCTCCTTAACCTGGCACAGGACCCCACTGATACAGCTACCCTTGAACTAATTCTACAGATGCAAAGCATTGCATCCAGTTACTCAGGCCTTCACAGATTGAAGGTCACTGCAGAGACCGGGCATGACACGCGGCACACGCTGCCTTCAACAGCATTGCTCAATACCACCACCACCACGGCGAGGCTGTCAGCACTTGACAGACTGCCACTCCGTGCAGGATTTCAAGAAACAAACAAGAAATTATGAAAGATGTTTAAAAAAAAAACAAACAAGCAATCCAACAACTTAAGGTATTACGACATGAGGGAAAAGAAGGCAGTCTTACTGAGCTGCAACCCAGGTAGTTCCAGAACACTAGGTTTTGTGAACAATGAGCAAAAGTAGGGATAACGAAATGCTTAGCTAAAATAAATGGATGTCAAGGATGAAGAATTCCATAGATATCATATTCTAGAGCTGTCTTTTTTTTTTTTACCAACAACTTTGGAATCATAAACACAGCCTCCTTTAAATCTCATTTACCTGCTTTGGCAGAAATGCAAGTCTATACGAATACTTTTCCAAAGTTAACTGTTCTTATTATGCAAACATAATAGCTGGTTAAAGCACTTTCCAAAAGATCTCCATCAAGTGCTATTTTAGCTAATAATATTTCCCATTCAAGGTAATTTGAGAAAGAAATAAATAGTCAAAACTTCAATACCAAATCAGCCAATGCAATCTGATGAAACACACAATTCTGATTATTCAATGAAGTGTCCAAAGAAAAGAACACATAGGTACTTTATTAGCTATTTCACCCCTTGTAAGAATTCAATAAATAATATCAAATGGTGTGTGTGATAGGTAAGTACACTGTTCAACTCCCTAAAGAACTATGCTCTCATGAAACACTTGAGACAGGGGGAAATATTTATATTTCATTTCAGAAAAACTCTGGCAAACTCTGAACACATTTCAAGAAATCGTACAGAATTACACAGCAGGAAAGTTTTCATACACCTTTTTCTGACAGATCCTATATCAGTACATTTTTTACTAGAGTGAAGCAAGTGTGATTAAGGTTTAAACACCAAATCCAAACCATAACAAACCACACAGCTCTAGGCAAAAGGCAGCCATGCCAGAGATAGCCAAGCAGAAATCAAGCTCTTTGTCCATAACCATTTTCATCTGGTCCACAGAAACACTACCTCAGGAACAGATCAACTAACTTGAAGGTCTTAACCCCAGCTGTATGAGGATATGTCTGAGAGTAGGAAGCAAGTGGCACAGATCAAGGTTTAATCAAGCAGGTTCTATCAAACAACCACCCCAGGCTAATGGTGGCAATGTGTTCACTGTTCTGAGCAAAAAACATAGCAAAGCAGAACTCTGAGGGAATCCCATACCTTATGAGGCTGTAAGTTAACAACTTTTATTAAAGCTTTTCAAAATTGATGCAGAAGAATTTGTGTGATAAAACAACCACCACATCACACCACCACATGGCTCCTCTACACTTCGAGTTCACTTATCCAAAACTGGGGGTTAAAGATTAAAATCAACACTGCATCTAGTTTCAGAAACTCTACAATTCATGCTATTCTAAGAGGGTTTAACTTTTTACAAAAATGAAACTGCCAATATGAGATACTGCCCTCCTGAAAACATCCCAACTCTGTATTTCAGACTGCCGTAGCCAGCACCCAAACACAGGGGTCCTCGTGCATACCAGCAATTATAGAGAACATCCCTCCGTTGTAAAAACTTGATCTTCCCTGCTACAGAGATCAAGCTTTTCTCCCTCACCAATAAATATCCCATTCTGCAATCCCTTAGGTTAATGTTAATAGTTTAATTTGTACAGTACAAAGGAAAACTCTGTCCTCCTGCCCCAAAAAATTGTACTCAGTGGTTGACATCCAGCTGCAATATTCAATACAGAAAACAAAAATAAGATTACTACTTCTTCTGGGTAACACTTTCTGTTTCCATTTTCCAAGTGCTTTGGAAAGAACAAAGTACTGAATTCACTTTGGAAGAATGCAGTTCAGAAGATTTAAAATAATTACAACATTTCAAAGGAGCTAAAGTGTCTTAACTATAGCAATTGTACTTCAGAGACCTCCCATCATATGAGAAACTACTTTACAAACAAGTAAATGAAAAACTAGAAACAACTTGCCCAACACCATAGGAAAAATAGGAGGATTTGAAAATAATGCATGGTTCAAGTAATTGTTTTATCCCTATTATTCAAATTTGAAAACTTTCGAAGATGGTCTCTCTTGAATTCACAGGTAATTTAACATACATCCCAACTTCAGAATTAATTATCCACATCAAGGAACTGGCTTGAAAGACTGCAATCACTCTGAAGCTGCAACTGTGACTATCATATCAGTTAATACAGATATTATCATTACAGTATATACTAATAATAGTTGCCTTAAATTAAGTGCCTAATACCATAAATAAATAATAATTAAAGTGCACATTTTCTTAAGCAAAAAAAGTGCACCATAAAAACATTGCAAGACTTAGCTAGGGAAAAAAGTAATAGAAAACAACAATTCACCCTTTTAACACCACTAATGGAATTTAAGTATTTGTGGCTTTGTAGGACAAAGCCTGGGAACACTACGGAGTTCAGTGTCCTTCATAGTACTGCCTGGAACACAATGTCCATACAGGTATCTGGTTACACTCTGATCACTTTGTTTAATGGCTGCCAGACAGCATTAAGTTCATCACTCAGAAGGAGATCACAAAGAGTTGCAGACTTTTTTTTCCCCCCTGAGAAAAGGTAAAACCATGACATTGAAGTGCAACTAGAAACTAACTGAAAAACTCATCTGGAACACGGCAGCCAAGCCACTAAATTGATTATGTTCAGCACTGCTTACCTGACGCAAGCTGCTCACGGATTTAATCCTACACATAGCACATGGCCACACCCCTTTACTAAGGTAATAGGACCAGAAAAGATGTCTATGACTGACAGGAAAAAGGGACCCAATCCTTTCCAAACAGTGATGAGTTTTTACGCTTTAGTGTTTTTATAGATACAGAAACAGTCACTAAGCCAAAAGATTTACAAGATCAAAAAATCCGCACATGGTGTCTCTAGGGTGCATGTTCTTCAACAGACTAAGAAAGCAATTTTCTTTTACCGTTATTCCCCAGTGGTATCAAGCCTTACCCAGTCATCAGCTCAGTCAGCTCCTTTTCATCCACGGGGCAACCAGCCACAAATGACAGAAGCTGTGAATCTACAGGTTGATCTTAATCTATTTCTAGCCAACAGTGTACAAGTTGAATTTCAATGCATTTACATTAGTTCATTTTGAGACCTACATAAGAAACTCAAAATGTAAAATAGTAAGGATGGTAAGCAGAAATAAAAGAAATCCACAACCACATCAAGTCTTTTAAAAGGTTTGTCTTTCTTCAGCTTCACAGAAAGCAGCTAAAACTTCACAGCAGCTACAGGCTGTTCCTACAGAGCCAGACAAGTTCAATACGACATGGATACCTAAACTACAACAGGCTGGTTTTGGCCAGGAAAAGAATGGATGAAACCAGCAGATGCTTACCTGATCCTGCTACTGTGAAGAGTTTCAGTAATGTCTGTGGACTGCATAGCTGGCCTCCATGCTAATGCATCCCTCAGAAGTTTGGAAGGAAGTTTCTTGGTGTTGCAAACAGAAGATCACATGTGTAGGTCACAGGAAAAGAGTTCTCAATATAGAAAGAGCAGACATGTATGTCACCTGGACCTAGACTTTCCTATTAGTGGCAGTGTTGCAAAACATGGAATATGTAAAATTTTCTTAAAGAATGTTCTTTGATGTTTGATCTTTGCATATTTTCAAGCCTTATCACAAGAAGGAAGATTTAATCCATGAAACAGAGAGCAGCTAATAAGCTCTAAGTGATGCCCAGGTGTCAGAAAAACAAATTACTTATTGGAAGAATTGCCTTGTTAAGGTTTAGGGCCTGACATGTTTCAGTGATCTCAAACCTCAGGGGAGGCTAACAAAGTTGGGGAGAAGGATGTACCACTGATAGTGGACACAAAGAATGCAGAATTTACAGGCCACAAGGACATTTGGCAGAACCCCCAAGATAAGGAAGAAACTAATAAACCCAACCCAGCAACTGTGCTGGATCAGCTCTGATTGCGTAAAAGGTAATTCCACAGGGGCAGATCCCGACCACTGACTCATGGACCACTGACCCCAGAAACCCAGGGGTGCACAAGAAGGGAGACTGAGCATGGGNCATGGGACTACATGAGAAGTGAGAGGATCGTTAACCAATAGAAGACAGAATACTAATTAATACGAGAACTATGTAACTTGTAGCCAATACCACTAATTCCTTTGTTTGCTGACATATATAAAAAGTAAAAGGTTTTGATAGTTGGTGTGTTTGATTTGTGGAATTCCACCAGGCACCCAAGCTTGCAAAACTCTAAAATAAAATAATCAATGTCTCTCTCGAGTGTGTAGTTATTGGCTTGTTGCACACTGGGAAACAAATCCAATTTTTGTATACAACAGCAGGTTGGGAAACTAACCTCCCCAGCAGGCAATGACTCTTCAATCCTTAAAAGTTGAGCTTGTATTTTGTCTGAAACATCTACAAGTAAACTTGAGGAGTGGGAACAATGCAACAAACTTCCACCAAACAGGACAGTCTTTACTATGCAATATTGTAAAGAACTAGAGTGAAAAGATAATCTCCAAGGCTGATCCAGGTAAACAAAAGGAAAATACTTTTTGGAATGGAGACAATATGCTACATTAAATACTGCATGTCTGAATTTTTTTTTTGCCTCAAGTCATTATAATCTCAATTTTCAAAAAGGAGCTTAAATGCTACACAGCTCATCAGTGTCAGTGCTTGATGATACCCACTAAACTCACTAGGTCTCCCCCAAAACATCCCAGATGACACCAGATAGCTCAGTATACAAATACAAAAACACAAGAAGGCAGCACTTTTCTCTATCTTCTGCCACCTCTAAGACTTAAAGCCTACACAACTGGAACAACCTATGAACACATCCAAAAGGCAGAAGTTTGTCTCTCAGAGACAATACCAAATTCCTGAACACTGTATAATTTCCTACTCCATTTTCCAATAATTTTACAGACTTCTCAGTGTCAGGACTGGCATAAATGCATGCCAAAAGAAGCCTAACTCAGGATTCATAGTGCAATATCTGTGAATTTTTAGAACAATTACCTTTTTTTCCTGGTTGGTTGGTTAAAAAAGAAACTTTTCAAGAAAATAGAATTTTTAAAATTGAAATTAGCATTCTAAATTTAAGTCTACTACAAATTGGCAGAGATATTTAATTACAGAGAAACTGATTACAGCACCTGGTCTTTTCAAAAAAATCTCTGACTTTCATTACATACACTACGAGACACGCAGCAGAACAGTTACACACAGTTTAGCCTGCTGGTAAATCTGGCATGTTCCAGTCATACTGAAAGAGTTAATATTAAAAGCACCAATGGCATCAGATTATTAACAGACACTCTGTGTTATCACAGCACCCCACGAGAAATTGAATTCTACCCAGATTTTGCTTTATAATCTGAAGAACATCCCCAGATATATCTCTAAATCTCACTGATGATATGGCTACCCTTCTGGTTGTTTATTCCTCTGTAAACCATTTATGAAATCAGGAGGAAATGTGCATGTTAAAGAACAAGGCAAGTTCCTCAATTGATGCTAAGCTACTTGTCATCAAACACAATGCCCCTAACATTGGGTACCTCTACACAGCATCACAAAAGATGCTAAATACCTATAAATCCCCCCCAATCTTCACCTGATACAGGTGATGGGTTCTTTATGCATGAGAAGACATCTGATTTAAAGGACAAAACAGTGAGTCCGAGCACTGATAAGATTTTCTGTTATTAAAAAAAGATGTCTTTTCCCAGCTACGATTTCACTAGACTGGGAGTGGGGAGTAGAGATCTCTTAATATCAGTGTGAGGACACTGGAAATATTCCATCACCATTACACATAGCATAACTATATCCTCTTCCCTTTATTCCCGTAGTTTCTAATTCAAACATTTAATAGCAAATCTATATAGCATTGATACCTTCTAACTGTTACCAACAATTTCAGATTATTTCACATAACAGTCTTTAAAATTTCTGTAATACTACGCCACTGGAAATCTTACTAACCTTAATCTATTATAATTTAGCCTTTACACTCTAATAATAAAAGTTTGCATTTGTAAGGAAAGAGAGCGCAGCTTCAGTTGCTGCCACCCTCACTTTGAATCTGTTGATGAAAATTCAGAGACCTCAACCAGTAGAGGGTTGTTGCCATTGCTATAATTAGACTGATTCCAAAGTATCTCGAGTGACTGAGAACTGTGAATTTCATGCAAGTTAATTTATAGCAGATTGGGGTAAGCAGACTTGACAGCCTATTTGTAAAGGTAAAAACTAAAGTGTTCACATTAAACACTGAAAGCTGTAAAATTATTCTGCTGTTCCTGGAACTTCTTCCAGCATTTGCCATATTAAAGCAGGGGAGAGAGCTGCACCTGATTTATTTCTTCATAGACAGGCTTGATTACAGATAATGAATAGATTTAGGAAATAGTTCAATTAGCAAAAGGATACTGCATGTGAAGATTTCTTATTTTAAAAGAAAGAATAGCAGCAGCAAGGAGGAAAATACCTCTGAAATAAAGAGGAAACAAACTTTAATTTGCCAGTGAATTACACAGTAAGGCCACAGACACAGGGTCCTAAGATTATGCAAAAAAAGAATCTGCCATTTGTTTCACAAAATCACTTAAGAAGAATGCTTCCAACTAACTATAAGTGTGAAGAAATGAGCTGTATGGTTTTGGAATTTTATAAGTATATAGGTCCTGAAGCCATACTGTAACTACACAGTCCATCACATCTCATTCTCTGTACTAAATCTGGCTAAATACTGCACCTTTGGTAGGTAGGAAGTTACTATTCAATCACCAAATAGTAGGAAGCCTGTATTTCTTTGGGATCTTTTTAGACAAGAACGCGTTTGAAATACCAGGTGCAGATTTTTTCTAAATCCTTATAATGTATTAGGTTCACCTATAGCAGAATAAACAAAATTATTGACACAATGCAAAACCTATGAGAAGGACAATGGCCTAAAGGCTGCAGTTACACAGTTTTTCTTTTCTCACTCATGACACAATCAAATGCTTCCCCTACAGAATTTGAAAGCCCAGACCTATCAGAGACCTATCACAAATTTTCTGGTTTTTTCCTTCAGCCTTCCTAACTCAAACCATACAGTGAAATTTTCAATTCTCAAAGCCAGACTTACATGAAAGTTTACTAACACAATGTGGATGTAATTCTTAAGTAGTAAATTAGCCTTTAGGTACAAAAGCTGCACCCAGATCATGAGTAAGGAGCAAGACCCAAATTCCGTATGGGTAGAGTGGGGCAGAGTGAGACAGAGAACATTTGTTACAGTTGGGAAGTTGCAAAGTTGGAAAAACACCCTCACAAGAAGGTATAAGGACTGGAATGAAACTCTAAAGCCACCACAAGGTCTAATTTAATTCAGTCTGAAATGTAAAAAAAAAATAAAAAATAAAAAAATCATAATTTTTGATGATTTTTTTGAGTGGAGCATCTCCAATTTTTTTCTTCACTTCAGTGTCAGGAGATTAGGATTTCTCAAAGATAGATGTCTTAATTTCAGCCACTAAGACAACCTTGCTACTTTTCAACAACAAACAAGTTCTTTAGTCAGCTATCAAGTTCCCCTGTTCCTGGGGAAAGGGAGCGGCATTCTGCTTCCTTTGAATTTTAAAACTGCATGTCCCATAGTCAGAATAGGCTACTGTCACACTCTTTCTGAAGTTTAAGAACATGGCTTGGATGAAGTTTCACGCTGTTTTTTCCCCACCGCTAAAGTCATGCTAAAAGTAGAATAAATGACATACAACTTGTAACTGGTCTTTTGGTTGTTCTGAAGGTCAAATTAAATTTGGCAATTTATCTACCTCTGTTTCTCATTTGAAGCATGACAGAACTGGGCAAAGGAACAATTGGTTATCCAGTACAATGGCTGGTTTTAATCAAAAGATATGAACATAACCTAACTTTGAAGTCTACAATGCCCTTGAGAATAAGACAACAACTGATACTGAAACTCTGTTTCAGGAATAGACACATTAAAGACATGAGCTGACACCACTGTCAGCTGCACTAATGGTAATTAACGGCATTTTTGAATGTGCAAGGTGTTAAATCTTAGCATGTATCTGTGATAATTCATGGCATATTAACACATGTGAGAATTTTCTCTAAACATCTTTGAATTTGCAGAATTCATGACTTAAAAGAAGCATCTCTCAAACAACCTACTTCGGAGTCAAACAGCTGATCTCATGCGGCTGGAAATGTCATGCATGAGTGACTTTTGTATCTCTTCAGGCTCTCAGACCCCATGACATTACCAATGAGGTGGGAGAGTCAAGGACAATCGCAGTTAGAGCAGAAACCCAGCATTACCTGTATGAATGCTTCCAAGTGCTCTAATAAAGACAGCAAAAGAAAGGAGGGACAAAAGAGACAGAAAACCTTCTGGCCACATAAAAAGGATTGATTCTTCCTGCCAACTAATGCATGAGGAAAGCAGATACATTGCTTCAAAATAGCGAAGCATACCTCCAGATATAGTTTCCATTCCAGCAGATCCAGCTTCTGCCTCCAAGTCAATTGCCTACAACTTTTATTTTCACTTGACTACAACAAGAAATCAATAGCATTTTCTACTTAAGTCAGCAGAAAGTGAACACAAAAAATAATCACACTGCACACAAGGCCCAGTTTATGGGAACACGTGTTTAAAGTCATACTGTCTCAGACTGTCCCCAGTTCATATCTGTGCTTTTATTTAGTCTAGAACCCCAATACTTAATTGAGCCATCTGACACTCCCAGCACACACAGCAAGTTATAGCCATTGCTTTGCCTATTGGAAAGCCTAACTTCAGTGTGGTTTCATCTACAAAATGAACAACTGTAGAATATTTCAGGATCATGAATTTTGTAGAAAACAGATGACAACTGAAGGAGAAACAAGCAGTTATACAGTGGCCTCATTTGAAAATACTGTTTTAAAGATTGCTAATCCCAGGAAAGAGTGCAGCAAACATTAATGATGCCCTTCAGAGATCCACTCTTTTAGTAATCTCAGCTCCTTCAATCTTTCTCACAACCAGAAAATCAGTTCTGCTTCCCAATAAAGTAAAAGTAAATAATTAAATAAGAGGGGAAAAAACCTATCACAACACATCAACCAAAAAACCCAACCCATACTTACAGACACCCATTTTGTAAAGATCAGTTGACACTATCTCTCCAACATTTCTTCCCTCTCTGTCTTATTAGATACACTAATATTTCATAAACTCTCTCAAAAAAAATCCCAACACTAAATGAAAGGATTGTGCTCCCACAGAAAAGTCTAAGAAAATATTAATTAAAAAATTCATATATAGAAGTGTCAGTTGATTTGAAGACTTTCCCTGGATTTCATTAACAACAACAAATTTTGATTTAAAATATTTCTGCACTTTTTTTTCTTCTTGAATAGGTAGAGATAGTGAACTTCACAAGAGTGATAATAATTTCTAGTATCATCACAACTAGCATTTTTATCTATCAGTCATTTAACTTGTAGTAAAGCAAACCATGTAAACCAAGCCCCAGAACTGGGAGGTCTTTTATAAACCTGTATTATTTAGAAAACATGAAACTCAAGTGAAGTTAAAACAATAAACTTCTTGTATTGACTACACAAGTAGAAACTGTTCTTCATTCCATAAAGTCACATACTGAGTTAGCCAATTCATTCTAAAACCAGTTGTCCTGGACCAATTACAGCATTCCTTCAGGCATATGTGCTGCTACTGAAACAAATAGATCTTTAAGTTCTAACACTTTGTTTCAAAAAAAAAAAAAAAAATCAAAAAAATTGCAGTGTATGTCACTTCTCAAATGCCAACAAAAAAGCTCAAGGAACATCATATCTTTGGAAGCAGAATGTAAGAGCTGCCAATCACGGCTGCTAACAGTCCCTTCCTTGATCAAACACATAGACCATATCTTTTCCTGAACTGAACATAAAGCAGCAGCAAGCACACACAGAGTCACTTCACAATACAGAACTCAGTAGTTAAAAACAGAGGAGAAAGGTGCCTTCTGACCCAAGTCTATGCAAATCATGAGCTTGATTAAGGCCACAGAAGAGGCAAACAGCATTTCAGTTGGTATTTTCAAAACATACAGGAAAATTTAATGTTACTGGTAAACCTCTAGTGCAATTTGGCTAGGATATTCCATGGAGATTTCAGTTACTTGTGCAAACACATCTGCAGCATTATGAATCACAGCAATTTCTGGGGCTTGGGGTTTTTGCCAATTGTTTTGTTTCTTTTTAAATTATACATGTTGTGAAAATACTCTCACATTGAAAATAAATTTATTTTAAAAACTACTACACTTCTACCTATAATATAACATATTAGATTTGATGACTGGGAAATACAACAACATATTAAATTGCTATGTCAAGAAGTTAACATGAGAAGTATTGTGTTGGATTTGCAAGGCCTGGTTTTTGGTAGGGGGGGGCTACAGGGGTGGCTTCTGTGAGAAGCTGCTAGAAGCTCCCACCATTATGTCCAGTAGAGCCAAGCTCCGGCTGGCTGCAAAGATGGACGTGCTTCTGGCCAAGGCTGGGCCAATTAGAAGTAGCGGTAACGCCTCTGATCTGATAACAGATTTAAAAAGAAAATCAAAACAATACTGGTAGTGCAGTTTTAATTCCAGCCAGAGAAGAGGGGGAGAGTGAGAAGATGTGAGCAAACAACAACCATGGAGACGCCAAGGTCAGTTTGGAAGGAGAGGGAGGAGGTGCTCTAGGTGCCGGAGCCAAGATTCCTCTGCGGCCCGTGGTGAAGGCCTTGGCGAAGCAGCTGTGCCCCTGCAGCTCATGGACGACCACAGGGGTGCAGAGATCCACTTGCAGCCCATGGAGGAGTTCACGCCGCAGCAGGTGGATACTTGGAAGGAGACTGCACCCCGTGGAGGAGTGACCCACACCGCAGCAGTGTGAGGGGTGCTGCTGCCCGTGGGATAGACTCACGTTGCAGCAGTTCACAGGGAGCTGTTGCTCGTGAGATGGACTCACGTTGGAGAAGTTCCTGCAGAACTGTCTCCCATGGGGAGGGACCCCACAGTGCAGTAGGGGAAAACGACTCCTCTACTGAGCAGCAGAAGAAGCCACAGGTGATGGACTGACCAAAACCCTCATCCCCTGTCTCCCTGCGCCGCTGGGGTAGGAGGTAGAGCTGGGAGGAGGAAGTGGGGGGGGAGGGGAGAAGGTGTTTTCTAAGGGTTCATTTTACTTCTCATTATCCTGTTCTGTTTCTGTTAGTGTAATAAATTCACTTTCATGTCTTTAAACTTGAGCCTGTTTTGCCTGTGATTCTCTCCTGGTCCCTCGTCTCTCGTGGGTGCCTGGCAATTAGCCAGGGTCAACCTACAACAAGTATTTAATTTTTGACCTATTCCCTGTTCTTTTTTGGTTTGCACCCTTTTACCAGGTGGGGGGCAGAAAAAGAATCTCTTCTTCCCCCTCAAGCTCTTACTTCCTTTTCCTGTGGCTCTACTGGAAAACTCTTAACCCCCTCACTCAGTAACAGGAAGCTTCTTATTCTCTTCATTCCTTAAAAAAAAAAAAAAAAAAAAAAACCAAAAAAACCAAAAAAAACCCAAAAAACAAAAAAACACCACTAAACTTTGAGAGGTTTTCCTTAACATCATATTATGGGCTAGTTTATGTACAACTCTTCCTCTGCAAGCTTGGCAAAAATCCTCATCTGTTTCTCTGCAACACAACTTCTCCTACATCTCATTGACCCCCTTTCTTCCTCAAGCTCCTACCACCACCACACCACCTTTGTGCTTGCCACAGTAGCAAAGGAAACATCGGCCAAATGCTACTTGCTTTCTGAAAGATGAGGGCTTTACAGCTCATTTCTGTACTTAGTTTCAGGGAGAGTAACAGAAGAAACAACTAAATAGCCATGGGAGAGACCATATGCAAGAGTCTGTGGCAAGGTCTAAAAATTACTCATCACCACTTGCACTATCCTCTTGGCCAGGAAGCAAAGCCACAGTATAGTTGCAACAGCAGCTCTTGGTAAGGCACAGATATGAATTACTAATTATCTCTTCCTAGACTGGGGGCTTTCCTATTAGAATGCATTGCAGGCAACTAGTTAGACAGGTTTGGTTTAGTTTTGCTGCTCCTCCTCACACATATTGAGTGCATGCAGTGGTTAATTAGTATTTTCAGGATTTGCAGCTAAATCTGATATTTAGGTTCCCTTAGCTTTTGAGAGATTATAGCAAGGCTTAAACACCTTCAGCCATTGTACCTTCTCCATGATAAGAACTTTCATCAGGAAAAAAAAAGAAAACCAATATGAAAGTGGGAAGAAAACCATAGCTTTTCAGATACCACAACTGATAAAAGATTTTCCTGCAGAGAGAAGTAATTATTCAGGATCAAATACATTGCATTCTGACTTCGGTCAATAATTCTGTGATTTAGCCCATCACAGGTTTATATTAGTAAACAGCAACTACAGCTGAACACTCAAATTAGTTATGTTCAAGACAATGTCAAATAGCAGAAAAAGTAAGATGTTAAATATATAAATTATTACAGACTCTCAAATATCTTACAAGTATGAACTTGCATTGGTACATAATATTACAGTTTCACATTCAAGAGTATAAGCCTGGCCACATTAAGGAGCTGCCTCTCTCATAACAGTAAATGCAACTGCAGTACACATTTACTCATTCCCTTGTGATTTTACCACCAACATTGTTCATTTGCAGCATTTAGCCAACTTCAATGCAAGTTTCCGCTCCTGACACGTTCTTGTTATACAACTTCAGTAATTTAAGTTCTGCAAAATGAGAACAGTACACAAATTAATTGCTATACAAATTCTGATTTAAGACATCAAGCAGATTACCTTTGCCTCTTCTACACTTAAAGTTTTCTGTCACCACTGTGACCAGATGCAACCTCTGAACAACATTAACAATATTAGCAGAAACCCCAAATACACAAAGTTGCCCCAGGAAAAATTCTGTTTTTCCAATGGAGTCATGCTTCATAGCAAGTTATTTTTTTTTTCTCTCTTAATATTTTCCCACTTCTGCTTCAAACAAAGGAGATTCATCAAATAAAAAAACTAAACCAAACAAAAGTTTACATGGCCAGAACCACAAGCAGCATTCCTTTGTTAGATTATATACTCGCCCTGGCTATGCACTTCACACTCCTTTCTCCTCCTATGCCCTCTCTTTCACAGATTTGAATCAGAATGATTTGCACTGGAAGGAATTTTGAGTATCACCTAGTTCCAAGCCCCTGCCACATGCAGGGAAACCTTTCATTAGACCAGGCTGCCCATCCAACCTGGCCTTGAACACTGCCAGGAATGGAGCACTCAACTACTATGCAGACTTGGATGCTGTAAGTGAAGAACCTTACATTAATCATTCTGCACACCAGTATCTGTACAAGGAGAAAAACAAGACTCTCCTCTTCAGTTACAAGCTTACAGTACTGAAAAACAGGGGAGAGAAGAGGGAAGGAATATTTCATTTGTTTTCCCCTTCCTATGGCTGTATCCCACAAAGTTTTTTCACTTCCATCACTGTTTCCCAGTTTTCAAAAGTGAATTCCATATTTGGCAATGAAGGTGAAATCTGTTTTATACCAATTCTAGTCTGAAAGTTATAGGTACATTAACACTAAAGTAACCTGACAAGTTATAAATAGTTACTTTCTTTCTAAAAAAAAAGTCTCTTACTACAGTAGCATATAAATGTACACGCTTAGTTCAGCTGATCCATTGTACAGTACAGGGCAGCACCAAACCTTTTATACTTGCCAAAGGATAACATGGCAGGAGGGTCTGGCAGGGCAGTGCCAGCTACTAAGCTGGCAGTGAGCCTGGGAGCTGCCCAGGGTACAAATCCTGGCCCTTCTACTGCCATCATCTTGAAAGCTGATCACTCCATATTTCTGTCATTCCTTCCTAACAAGATTTAAAAGTGCATACTTGCTTTTTGAAAGGTGTTTTGAAATATACAGATTAAAATAAAATTACAAACTTTTTGTTTCTTTCCAAGTAGCTATATAGGTAATATTTATAATAACTTCTGTTGTCCAAACCCAGGTAGTGAGTCAAAGAAAATAAAAAATAAAACAGCCATAGATTGAGAAAAAGCAGCCAGCTCAATTGTTTGTTTACAGGTATGCAGAAGCAGCAATAACTAGAAAGGTTTTATTCATATGAAGATTTCAGCTTTTGCTAGCATTGCATTTGCTGTCGCTGCTACAGAATGAAGAACAGAGTGGCCTATTTTCTACTTGACTCAAGTATCCCACTATTCCTTGCGCTCCTGATTAACCAACAGTGGTATCTTTTCAGCTTGCTGACTCATGCAAATATCCACCTGCAGGTGGACTGACATCCTGGTGAAGGAACAAAAATCCTTTGCAGTGGCCTGGACTCAAGGACTGATCATTTCAAAAGAGTAAAGGAAAATAATTCAGGTATATACAACAAACAGCAGAATTTCCAACCCTCGCTTCATCCTAAAAATTAACTTTCATATGAGAAGGAGATACAGGAAGTGAAACAACCAAGCACAACATTGTAGCTTAAAATGCGATCAAAGAAGTGGCAAGGAACATAATGAAGAGAAGTAAGGCATGACACTAAACTACATCTTCCTAACAGTGACTGGAGAAGATGCATTCTTTGTTTGACTAAAAAGACATGAATGTGTCCAAAAAAACACTGAGCAAAAGTCAACGTGACGCTTTGAAGCAGCACACAAACAAAGGAATTGTAACAGATTTACCAGCTACATAAAGAGTTGACAACTTATATTGATGCCTGAATTGCAATTGTGACGCTTATATCACAGTTTCCCCTATCAAAGTCACTGGTCCAGTTTTAGTGTACACTGAAATAAACCAGTAGACAGCTTATCTAAATACGTATTTTCTACCCCTTCTGAACTACAAAGGTATTAATTACATGTTTTTGTAAACCCAGGTGCCTAATTAACATATATCACAGGTAGTACCTCTAGACCTCATCAAACCACACAAACGCTCCCAAAGTAAACAGAAGCTGCAGGTGCTCAACATCTTTAAAAACAATCATACAGTGCATTCAAATGTCACACCAACATTGTTCAAATCTGAATGTCTACTTAGAAAAGAAAAAATCATTTAACTTTCACAGAAACCAGTCAGCTCACTAGAAACATGCCCAAGTGATATTCTATTCTAGGCTGAAAAAGCCAAACTAAGCTGTTACTTTGTCAAAAAACTGCTTTTATGCACAAGCCATTCAGGGAGATCTAAACAACACAACCACTTTTTTTACAGGGATTTTATCAAGCAGCTTGCCAAGCTCCATATAAACACGTTTTATTATTTCATAAAATTCATATGCCAACTTTTTGAAACATGAAGTGACAAGCTCTCAATGGAATTTTTGCAGAGCTACAACGTTCTTACTGCCCTCAGCCTCATGAGACTGTAAATTGACTATATGAAGCAAGAAGCCAGAATCATTTTCTTTTATGCAGGAATGCCTTGGAAATTGGAAATACTGAAACAGTCTCTATGATCAGCCAAAGAAGAATTCTTTTACACAAGGCTCAAAAATCCCCAGTGATCAGCACACAATAAACATGCACCACTGCTGGATTTCTGTTGCCAACACTGGACAAAGTTTCTCTCTGTCATTAAAGACCCCTTAAAGTTAAGAACTAATGCTAAATATCCTCCAATCCACAGATACACTTTAGCTAGGTATTTACATATGGAAATCATATATTAATGATTGAAATTGTTTTCTGATTTTTTTCCTAACTTGTTCACATCTTACTTTCACCCAAGGCCCTAAAGTTAGGCAAAAGCAACTAAGAGCGAACTCATCAATGCCATAAAAATGAAGACCCACCCCCCCCCAAAAAAAAAGAGACAAAGAATAAGCCACTTTCCAAGCTTCATGAAGTAAAACCTCTGAGTATACAGTACAGTTGAATTTGTGCCATGTTATATTGCATGTCAATCTATGTGACAGCACTGAAACTTTGCACCTTCTTTTACCAGTTTTCTTACAGCTCAAGGTCTCCCGTTGATTATTCCCAGCTCTGACACACTAGCTATCTTTTTATCATATTTACTTTCACTTTACTGCCCATTTGCATTTGTCATATTGCCATTATTGTAGGGATTTTAGAGACATGTCCTTTATGGTGCTTGGTAGCACCAAGGTAATTCCTGTGACAGCTTTCCATTGCAAATGATGGAAATGAAACACGTAAGTTAAAAACAGACATCAAATGTCTCTTTTTTTCATAAAACAGTAAACCCAAAGGTCTGAATTTTTTTCTTACAAGCAGTAACTTTAAGATTACTATATCAAAGAACAGCAAAAAACATTTAACTAGCATTTTTGGTGTTTTTATTACCACTTCCTTTCATATATCCCATATACACATAGACAAAATAAATTAAAACTTAAATAAAAGAAGAAACCCTGACCACTAAACCCAAAAATATTGCAAGAGTTCAGTGGCTGCTGTAATACGTGGAAAAGCTTTAGTATTTCAAGTTAGCTGTTCTCTAGTATTCCTAAGGTTGCAGAGCAAGCTAGTCAGAATCACAGCTCATTTCCTGGCATTTAATCCTCCACTGGAATTAGTGTGCTACCTTTCAGTTATTAATCACTTTTATACTACAATCTCTTAATTCAGAGTTTAAATTTTCAAGACACACATGAATGCCATTTATTCCTACAAAAAAATCCCTGGACTTTTCTATTAATCTAAAGCAGCAGCATTCCATTAACTCCTTCCAAAATTTTATTTAAAAGTTATCATTTTTCCACATTCAGCCTCTTCTTTTTCAACGTTTCAGTCAGCTATAATGGAAGGCTATTCCCTTTAGCATTCTGACAGAAAGGTATCACCTCCAATTTGCAGGTATATTTTATCAAACCTTACAGTATGCTTAGAACACTTCTGCAAACACAGCCCGTGTTTGTGCACCAGTCTCACACCAGAGTGAGAAAGTGCTTAATGGCTCTTCTGAAAGTACAGGGTTCTATCTGGAACCCACATCTGCACGAGAGCCTTGCTCAGGCCTCAGAGCTGCTCCCTTTCAACAACTGCATGCCTGCCAAGCAATGCTGAATTGCAATCCTAGCTCCCCATCACTCTCTTATCCACAGTACCGTGAAAACAGCATCCGTGGAATACCTATCCCATGTTGCCAGCTGTCTCTTCCCCAGGGAAGAGAAGAAACCTTGCTCAGCAAACATACGTGGGTTTAATGGCTAAAGGACCTCTCTGGATCTAGCCACCAGCCAGGTGTTTGGGGAGAGGGACAGGTATCCTGCTCTCTCATGGGAAACTGATGGAGACACACCTGTGCGTAGGTACTGGACAGAAACCGCCAGCTCTGCCTGCAAGGCACGTCCCAGACACGCCATCCAGCCAAGCCTGCCCGGCACTGGATTCAGCGGGGTATCTGGAGCTGGGGACAGACCAGGGACCAACACACACCCCGGGAGCTCCCCGGGTCGCTCGGCAGCCACATTCTCCTCGCTTCCCAATCCCCTGCAAGTTCTCGGAACGGAATGTCAAAGCACGAGCGCGGTCACACAAAAGACGAAAGCGACGACCTGAAACACGGCATAAAAAGCGAAGGCGACCCCAGGGCACAGCCTGCTGACACCGCACCACCAGGGATGGCGGGGGCGGGCGGGTGGGGGGCAGACCGCGACGAGCTT